>ML823492.1:36260-69613 GCA_009831015.1 Picea engelmannii
ACACTTGTCTCAAGGGGAGGGGCATGTTAAGCCCTAATATTGGCTCATTACCCCTTAATTGGGGCATATTAGATTAGTAATGTTATTTTATGTATGTCGGCTTTAGGCCATTAGTTGTAATTTAGATTAGTAATGTTATTTTATTTATGTCGGCTTTAGGCCATTAGTTGTAATTATACCTCCTAGTCTCCTATATATACCAAGGAGACATTTTCATTTTGAATGATTTGGTACTTGAACATTTAAGTGGGGTAAAAGGAGGTTGTCCCCTCGAAGAGGCTTATTATCTGAAATTATCTCTGTTTCAAGGCGTTGAGTACTTTTCCTAAGGTTTTTCCATGCTATATTGATGTTTGGTTCTTAACATTTCCAATGGGATATCATGTGCCTAAAACATATATCATATGCAAAAGTTACGACCCCAAGAAGTTGATTTACTAATTTACCCAACTGGGGCCCACATGAATTTTGGTGCTTCATTTCCTAGGGTTATGTTTTTTGGATGTCTAGGGTTTTTGACATTCCTGTTTATTGTAAAAAGGCCTTCAGAGCCTCATTGTAATCATCTTCTTGTGAATGTAAGTAGCCATCACATCTCTTCTCAGAGATAAGCTGCCACCATTCTAGCGAGTCTTTCACTCTTTTTTTTTACAGTCTCTGTACATTTCTTTCATTAATAAAAATCATGTATTACTGTATATCTGTTTTTATGATTGCATCTCTGATACATTTCTGTTATATTATTGAATATCTGTGATATGTCTCTGCATCTCTTTATTATATCTCCGCTCTCATTTCGTGTCGAAAATAATTCGGATCAAATGAGGAGCATTTTGCACCAAATTGAGTCGATACTAGGATCAAGTTTATTGAACAAATTGCTGCATAGAATGACAACAATAGAGAGTGAGGATGTGAATAGACAAGTCCAAGAGTTGTTGGGTAGAAGATTAATTCAAGAGAGTTTAAATCCTTGTGTAGTACATGTGGTACACCAAAGAAAGGAGAATGGAGAATGTGTATGTATTCAAGAGGCATCAACAAGCTAACCACAAAGTACATATTTATCTTACCAAGAATGGATGATTCGATGGATTGCTAGAGTGGGGTAGGGTATTTTTCAAAGATTGATTTTAAGAGTGGTTGTCACAAATGAAGATCAGAGAAAAATATGAATGGAAGGAAACCTTAAAGACAAAGGATGGTTTGTATGAATGGTTGGTTATGCCATTTGGTCTGATGAATGCACCTAGTACTTTCATGTAGGTGATGAATGAAGTATTAAAACATTTTCTTGGTAAATTCATTGTTTACCTTGATGACATATTGATTTTTAGCAAATCAAATGAAGATCATTTAATGCATTTGTAGCAAGTGTTAGAGTGGCAGAAAAAGAAGAAATTGTCGATTAATATAAATAAGCATTTATTTTTATGAGAGGAGTTGGTTTACTTGGGGTTTGTAATGTCTTAAGAAGCATTGGAGATGGACCAAGAGAAAGTGAGGTCAACAATTGAGTGGTTGACATCGAAAAGTGTATTTGAGGCATAATAAATTTCCATTGTTTAGTATTTTTTTATAGGAAGTGTTGGCATAGGGGCAGACCCAGGGTTCAACGCTCAAGAGCACACCAACAAATCCCTAACTACTGGCCCTTTCGGCAACACCTGCGAACTAGATGAAGTCTCACTCAAGGTAGAGGCAGGGGTGGTTGCAAGACTCAGGTGTCTGCAACCTTCACTGGGACACAGATATGTGATTATATCATTTACAGAGCACTTAGCATTGATCATTCATCAATATTCAACCCTTGTTCTACTTCGCAGATAGCACAGAGCATCGCGGTGTACACTCAGAACTAAAGTATTTCAGTACTTAACCAGAGTAACCCAGATCAAATCTAGTATATCAACACTAAGCATCCTTATACACATCAGATCTAACAATCATATATATCTAAGAAGCACAGAGCATAAGTGGATATATCAAAGAACATAGCATAAGCAAAAATACATTGAATCAAAGCACAGAGCATAACACACAGATTTACATTGTTTACCCCCACCCTAGGGCTACGTCCACAAGATCTTCTTCTTTATTATCGTCTTCAAGCTGTTACAAGAACAAAGCCTCCAAAAACCTTCTTCGCATAGGACAAAATATCTGCGCAGCTCGCTAGATCCTTCTTCCTTGCGTTACAACACTTAGCTTTCTATAGCAACCTCACAGTAACTTGCACTTAGCCTTGCAAGCCTTACACAGTTCGCACAGAGCACTTATTAAACATCACATAAATGCACTACCAATTGCACTAAGAAATCATATCTACCTTTTCTTACATTGCCTATCTTTCTATTTATACATTACAAAAGTGGGCCTAATCATGGGTAAACCCACGGGCTGACATCCCTTTCTCATTACATTAACCCAAAACCCTAAAAGGGCCCAAAAGTGGATTGAGATCCCATGATATCTGCTTCTCCTGGCGCTCCATCTTTGACAGGCTGTCGAAGTCCAAAAATGGTCAAATATGACCAAGTGTTCCTCAATACTTGGTCAAGGGACAACAAGCCCCTAACACTCATTTGTGACTCGTCCCGAGTCACTCTGGTCTGATCAATTCCGCATCGAATGCCTCGAGCTACTTCAACTTGTTGCAGTGTGACAACCTCTTTCTCATTGAACTCTCAGTGAACTCCTGGATCACTGCGTCGTTCACTGGCCCTTCCAGGTGTTGTTCTACGGTGATGACAACCTGTTCAAGCTCGACTTCCTAGCTTTCAACTTCAATGAACAATTGGCATGCCTTTTCTTGGATTGGTTGAAGTTGTTGGGAGACTTCCATCACTTTACTTTGCAATGTGTGTACTTGTTGTTGGGTGGTGCATTGTTCTAGAAATCTCTTCATTCTTTCGACTGGGGTCAAGGCCTTCAACTGTGCCTGTAGCGTATCTGCATGTTGCTTTGCTTCTTGGAGTTGTGCCTCCAATGCTTGCAATTATAGATTCTCTGTGAGGTTCTTATAAGTCTGGGTGCTTCTAGCGCTCAACTGCAGCTTATATTCCAAGGAAAAGGTTTTTAATCGACCAACTGTGCTATGGGAAGTTGCCTCCCTTAGATCTCTGATTTCTTGAGGAGTCTCGGGCATGGTACGAAGTTCCAGATCTGTGATGCACTGCTGAAGTTGCTAGATTACTTCTTCAAGTTGTGCCACCTGCTGTGGGACACATTCTTCAATCTTCACTTCTATGACTGTCACAGAGCGAAGTGCTTTGTGAACCCTTTCCTGTACTTCAAGTTGCTCTACTAGCAACTGGTCCTTGCTTTGCTATAACTGTGCTTTTTCCTCATCCCACTTCGCTTGCAGGGCAATATTTTCTTGTTCTTCCTTACTTAGTTTTTCTATAAGTGCGCTCTATACTTGTGTCAAATCTTGGGTGGCTTGCGCTGTGTTTTCTTGAGCTTGTCGAAGTCGAGCTTCGAATTTATCGGCATTCTAGTGTAATTGGGTGGGCTCATTGCCTGTTCCTGCTGTTCCAATTGTCAAGGGCGCATTAGAAACTTCTCGGCTGGACTAGAGTGCCTATTGCACTTCTTGAAGTTCACCCTTGATTCGATTGAATACCTCCTCCTTCTTCGCTTCTTGCTTTTCTGCGATCTCTAGTGAAGCATCATTCATCGCAGCGATTAAGAAGTCGAAGTTGTCCAGTGCGAGGGTAGTCTTAAACGTAGTTCGGGTGGCCTTAGTTTTCTTTTGGGATGAGGGCTTTGGTGGGGTAATCTTCCTTTTCTTGGAGGGATCCTCCTCCTCTCTAGGCAGAGTAACCTCGCCTTTTTTTTGCTCAACTTCTGTCCCACCTAGTTCTTCACCATCACCTCCCTGTGTAGGTGAGATTGAAGTAGTCTTTGTGGATGTGCTAGGGACATCTTGAACTTCATCATCCTTCTTAGTCTTTCTTAGTCCAGGTGTATCTGGCATAGCTACAGGGCTATCCACGTCAGACATTTCTGTGGGGTTCGCTGCAACAAGGAGGTCCGCTGACCATTCCTTGGTAATCTGCTCCAAGTCTTCTTCTGTCAACTTGTAGTACGAATGGAGCTACTATTTGTGCTCATCAGCGCATGTTGTGATATAGGTGAAGTGGCAGTTCGTGTTGAATTTTATCAAAGGTCTAAAACTATGAAGTATGTTTGGGGTGAGGCGCGGTGTAGACTGGATTGCATTCTTCAATTGGTTGTAATAGGCGTGGAAGACGACATTGGACTACCACTTCTTGTTCATGTCACTGGAGTACCACAACGTACAGAACTTCGCGGCCAGTGGTTCGAAGGGTTCAATCTCTAGAAAAGTGGCACCTTCTGGTAGCTCCTAGGCGATGAAAGTGATTAGTATGAGCAACCAACTAAAGTGGAACTCATACCCTTGGTCTTGCGCTTCTCTGCAATCAAGCTCTAGCTGGTTTACAAGGTTATGTGCCTAGTTCATTTGTAGTCCCTCGCGCACTTCCCTATGAGGTCAACTACGAATCTAGTCACTTGTGTTGGTCTATTCTTGTGAACTAGCTTTCACATGATCAGATGATAGGCAAGGCGCACTGCACCACTCTGGATAGAGGCTACCTTGTAGCCTCGTGTTCCTTTCTCGACATCGCCATAAGTTTCTTTTATCCTCTACGCTAGTGTTCGGTCTGAGGTCTTTCCAGAGTAAAAATCCTGTGGGTCAGGGCCTTTCATACTAAGTCCTGTGATCCGATTGATCAAGGTCAGATCCACAGTGATGCGATGGTCCAACCATAAGTATCCTTCGTGGTAGCAGGACAACAACAACTTGACGCATGAATTGACTTCCTGGTGTCTACCGAAGTGCAGGATCTTCATTACATTAAGAAGTGTGGACTGCGCGAGGTTCTGCGTCCATGACTGCGGGACAATATTAGAATTCTTTCCTTTGGTCCTGGTTAAGTACTAATGCGGGTCTAACATGTTGTAAACTTTACGATTTCCAAGGTTAAAATCACTAAATTTTAGTGCTGTGAGCTTATCCTGGTCAGTACAAACTGCGCACACCCATTTTGGAAGGTATGTGGTGATCAAAGTGTACTCGAAGTCTCTAGGTACACTGTCACGGTTGATGGCACCGCTTAGAGGTGGTAAGTAAGTAGGTATAATGCGTGGGATCAGCTTGCCATTTGCGATGTCATCCCTGTGCTTAGTCCATATCTCATCGGTCGGCCGAGATGGACCGGTGCAAGAAGTGGAAGGGGAGGCTTGGATTCCTCTTGTTGATGATGCTTGGACTCCTATAGATAATCCTCACTTTGACATGACTCTCTCAGTCATTAAGTCATTCAAAACTTCTTCAAATACTTTCTTAGCAGCGTTGAGCTCCTCCGATATACAAGCTTGGGTCAACTAGCTTGGGTGTGAAATGAATTTAGAGACTATAGTGAATGTTATGGGAACAAGGCAATGATCGTAGGGTGAAGTAATCTCAGGTTTCAGACTCAAATTCTCACTTAGCAAAAAATATTCTCATTGCGTGGCGTGACGAACTAAGTAGGGAAACTTAGCAACGGTCTTCTTGCAACGGGTATGAAGCTGCATTAACTTATGTTCTGTCCGTTATGGCATGGTCAAAAGGTCTAGTGGCGAGCCATAAATGCTTTCCAACCCATTTGGAGCAGCAGTCGAACGGTTATATTGGCTTCCAACGACTATATTACTTCGCCTTGGCGAAGTGGCATATGTCATTTTTCTGATATCTTGACGAAGCTCCAATTCTACGAAGTGTCTTGCTGCGAGGTACCCTCTGGGATCTTTTGTAATTTTTCAATCTTAGCCTTCTTCTTACTTAGCTTTCTAGGCTTCTTTCTAGTGAGCTTCGTCTCGGTGATTCTCTTCCCATTTTGATTCTTATTTTACTTGGACATAGTCACTTTGTGCTGGTGAGATTCTCTCCTAGGGTTTAGGTATATCACTTCTTCTTTGTCTAGGGTAGAAATTTTAGCCTTTTATGTAGCTTTGGCCTCGACATCTGGGATTCTAGTGTCAGATGGATTTGAGCGGTTCTCTTGTTCTTCTATCAACTGTGCGATCCTTTAAGTCATGAAATCTTTAAACTCTTGTCTCTATTGCTCTAAAACCTCTTCTTCTTCCTTCTTTCTGGCTTGATCTCTTTCAATCCAAGGTTTTTCGAGTAGCATAGTAAACGGGGCGTTGTCCTCAATGAGTTCGATAATCATAAAATATTCTTTTGTCGAAGTTTCATTGACTGTCATAGGTATTTGAGCGAGTTTTCCACATAACATCATCAGTTTTCCTCTGAATAGTCCTATTCCTCCCAATGAAGGAATCATGGAAGGCTTCCCTATAGCTTCCCAAGTTCTTTCTGGCATAATGTTCACTTGTGTTTATTCATCAAGAGTACAGTCAATGTCGAAGTCCCCTATTCCTGTTTCGACTTGCTCCTTTTCTATGAAGATCTCTGGCAATCAGATATCTTTATGTTCCTTCAACGTTTGTTTCATTTGTATTAATACTTTCTCTGATTCTTGCTAGGTTTCTGCCTTTTCTGGATCTGCCTTATGGTCTTCTTGATTCAAATTTATCCTTTCAAGCTTAGTGATCATTCTAGGGCAATCCAATACCTCATGGTCCCTAGATTTGCAACAGAGACAACTAGGTCTTCTACTAGGGCATTCGTTAGCTAGATGGATTGGTTTTCTGCAACTGTAACATAGGATTGATCCTCGCTTTCTTTTAAATGATCCCCAACCTCTTCTGTACTGTGCACTAGAATCGTGATAGCTAACCTGCAGAAAATTCTTTCTAGGATCCTGCATCCATTTGTTAGTCTAGACATTCTTTCTATGCATAGGTATAACATATCTATCATTATACGTATCAGATCTATTCATATCAAACTTTCTTTCATTTATTAATGCCCTAGTTTTTAAGTTCGGATAGAATCTTTCAAACATACCTAGATCCATGCTCTAGAAACAAAAAAAATCACTTATCTTACTTCTTCAGAGCACAAAGCTTCGAGATCTAAGAACTTTTGACTATTCTTACCTTTATTAGAGAACATAGCTTACAAATCTTACCTCTTTTCTGCAGATCTCACCTCTTTCTTTCAGAAATTTATACTTTTACTTTTCTTAGAGCACATAGCATTTAGATATCGCTTATTTTCTTCAGATCTGACCTTATTATTGGCACAAAGCTTCACAGGTTGGGTAAAAAGCTGCGCACTAGGGCAACAGATCTACGCACAGATCTTTCTTTTGCACAAAGTTTATTCTTCCTCAGTTCCTAACAATCACAGTTTCAGGTCCTGACAACGGAACCATTTGTTGGCACAGGGGCAGACCCAACGTTCAACGCTCAAGAGCGCACCAACAAAGCCCTAACTACCAACCTTTTCAGCAACACTTGCGAAGCAGATGAAGTCTCACCCGAGGTAGAGGCAGGGGTGGTTGCAAGACTCAGGTGTCTGCAACCTTAGCTGGGACACGGATCTATGATTATATCATTTATAGAGCACTTAGCATCGATCATTCATCAATATTCAACCCTTGTTCTACTTCGAAGATAGCACAGAGCATCGCGGTGTACACTCAAATCTACAATATTTCAGTACTTAACCATAGTAACCCAGATCAGATCCAGTAGATCAACACTAAGCATCCTCATACACATCAGATCTAACAGTCATATATATCTAAGAAGCACAAAGCATAAGTGGATATATCAAAGCACATAACATAAGAATAAACAAATTGAATCAAAGCACAGAGCATAACACACAGATTTACGTCGTTCACCCCCACCCTGGGGCTACGTCCACAAGATCTTCTTCTTTATTATTGTCTTCAAGCTATTACAAGCACAAAGCCTCCAAAAACCTTCTTCGCATAGGACCGAAGATTTGCACAGCTCGCTAGATCCTTCTTCCTTGCATTACAACACTTAGCTTTATATAACAACCTCACAGTAACTTGCACTTAGCCTTGCAAGCCTTACACAGTTCGCACTGAGCACTTATTCAACATCACATAGATTCACTACCAATTGCACTAAGTAATCATATCTACCTTTTCTTACATTGCCTATCTTTCTATTTATACATTGCAAAAGTGGGCCTAATCGTGGGTAAACCCACGAGCTGACATCCCTTTCCCATTACATTAACCCAAAACCCTAAAAGGGCCCAAAAGTGGATTGAGATCCCGTGATCTCTACTTCGCCTGGTGCTCCATCTTTGACAAGCTATCGAAATCCAAAAACGGTCAAATATGACCAAGTGTTCCTCAAAACTTGGTCAAGGGCCAACAATAAGATTGTGAGAAATTTTAATTGTATTTGGGCGTTGTTGACTGGTTGCATGAAGGGGGGTTGTTCTCAATGGAATGCAACAACATGCAAAAGTTTTGAAATTTTGAAGAAGAAAGTGACAAAATGCTAATGTTGGTGTTGCTAGACCTCATCAAAGTATTCCAGCTTGATTGTGATGCCAATGGGACAATAATTAGAGCGTTGTTGAGTTTAGAAGGTAAACCATTTGTATTTTTTAGTGAGAAATTGAATGATGCAAAGAGGAAATATTTAGTTTATAATGAAGAGTTTTATGCCATTGTTCAAGACATAAATAAGTGGAGACATGATTCACTTCCTAATAAATTTGTTATGTATACTAAACATCAAGCTTTATAGTAAATAAATAGTCGAGGTAAGTTAAATCAACATATGAAATGGGTTGAATTTCTCTAGACTTACTCATTTGTATTGAAGCATAGAATGAGAAAGTCTAGTAGAGTTGTAGATGCATCGAATAAAAAGAGTTGCTTTGTGAATATTGTGTATTTGGAAGTGGTTGGCTTGGATAAAATGAAATAATTGTAGGAAGAAGATGCATATTTTTTCTTAAGTTGGTGAGCTTGCAAGGAGCATTGGATCAAAGATTAGACTCCTTGGATTATTTTGTTCAAGGCGATTTATTTTTAAGAATTAGAAATTGTGTATCCGAAGAGGATCAATGAAGGAGTATATTTTCAGAGATTTACATTAAGTGTCTTAGGAGGATACTTTGGTATCAATAAAATCAAAGCATTGCTAGAGGAAAGGTGCTATTGGCTAAGTATTGTCGGACATGTGAAGAAGTTGGTAGAAAGTTGCAGAAATTTTCAGCATGCTAAAGGAAGAACTCAAAACATTGATCTATGTACACCATTGTCAATACTTGATAGATCATGGGAGAACCTTAACATAGAGTTCCAGATAGGTAATGACCCAATTTTGTAGTGGTAGATAGATTTTTGAAAATGACACATTTTGTTCCATGCAAGAAGAATAGTGATGCAACACATATTTTTGTACTATTTTTCAAAGAAGTTAGATTGCGTGGTTTTCCTAGAAACATTACTTTTGATAGGGATAACACAATTTTGGGTAATTTTTAGCATACTTTGTGGAAGAAATGCTAGTTTTTGAGGTTACTCCAAAAGTGTTTTCACCTTACTAGGAGAGTGCTATCTATCCTAGCCCCTTAGCAATAATTCATGGACATATGGATGCCTCAGTTTAGGTGGATGCTTGACCTTGGATAGAGTGCATGTATACCTTCCTTAATAGGTTGGTACCATAGTCAACATGATGACTAGCCCATTTGGTGTACACAATGGGGGAGTTGGTTTCTTGATTAGGGGATGTATCTACCTAGGAGGAGAATAATTGGGCACTTAGTGGAGGGCACTTATCTATTGTATATTGGGAGCATGTGATATATACCTTAGAGGTTGGACTCTTGATTTGAGGTGCTTTACGGAGGTTGGTAAGGACTCAGACATATATGTTGAGGAGAAGCATAAAAGCTTTGTGTCCACAATGGCACACATGAGAGTACCATTGAGCACATGAAAGGACATGTGGCACACAATTAGAGGAGGAATGCCTTAAATGATGACACTTGGATAATGGACCAACATGGAAGAGGGAGCATTGGACTAACAACCTACTAGATAATGCATCATCTTGGAAGAGGAACATTGAGCCCAAGGAGGATCATGCTTGGAGGGCATTCTACTTCGAAGGTTGAATAAATCATTGTTTGACATATGCACATCCTTGTATTATAGAGCAGTCCATGTGGGCTTGGCTTATTGGTTACTTGTATGGACTTATATCTTTTTTTTATGTTATCCTCCCTCACCTGCTTTATATATAAAGGGAGGAGAGAGTTCTCATATTCATTTACATCATTGTACTTTATTCTTTGCATTGTTTTGGTTAAGTATTGTAGAGAGCAACATTCTAGGGTTCATGAGGAAACCCTCATGTTGCTCTCCCTTTACATTATCTCTTCAATCATAAGTCTTTCAATTGGACCTTGGAGACATAGTGAGATTTCCCTAAACTTAAATCAACATTATGTTCCAAACCAATGGTCAACCTATTTGATATGCAATGCTCCTTTGATATTGACACAAATGGTTCTTAATTTACCATCAATGTCATTATTAAATAGTTACGACATCAAATTGCTTATCATTTTAAATATCTCTTAGTAAAAAACATTAAATATACTACATATGAGAAATAGTTGTATGCATTAGTACATTCACTAAAAAAATGGTAACATTATTGATCTAGAAGGATCCAAAACACTAAAAAATTGATCTTCTCAAATTCTCATGAAAATGACTTCAATGTTTAGATCTCGACGAGAGCTTTCCAACGACGTGTGGATCGCCTTGAATAAATGTTGTGTGAGAAAGTTATGGCCATTTGAAGTTTTCAAGAAAATGGTAAAATAGGGGTGCCACATGGCCATATCTAAAAATAATAGAGTGAATTCATGATGATGTTAGCATGTTGACATGGTAGCATGAGACGTTGACACATGTCACTCAAATTTGGCATTTTCAACACCCATGTGGACCAGTAAAAATGTGCCACGTGTCATCCATACGATGAAGTGGAAGGTAGAATTAGCAAGGTGATGTGGAATATAGGTGGCATATGATGTGGCAATGATTGGGCAGGTGACTGTGCAACTGAGGCAGGCGCTGACTATATAACAGGTGGACCAACAAGAGAGTGCCACATGGCACTCTCTGATTGGCCAATAATGGATAAGGAGAATAAAATATGTTGGGTCGAATGGGAATTGAACCCATTAACTCTAGGGGAATATTCCAAGGAATATTCTAATGACTTAACATATTCCCCCTACCAATGCACCATGGTTGTTGTTTGTTAAAACAAACAAAACAAATTATATTTAAGTTGTAACAATAAAACTTGGGTATATAGGGGGTCGGTTAGGCTAACCTAGACCTATATAAACTCATGCATGATCCAGGTGGATATCGGTGGCCACCCACCTTTTCCAACTGGCTTAAAACAGTTTTCTGATAATTTTGACAATTTACTATTTTTAGCAATTTTAACTTTCGAGGCCATTTTGAGGGCCTAAATGAGTTTTTCGGGATAGATCTTCTCAATGATAGACAAATGCATGATTGAGCCCCCAAAATGAATCTCCTCAACGATACCTTTCCAACGAGCTATCATACACCTAAAACGAAGATCGTATGCAAAAGTTACGACCCCAGGAAGTTGATGTACTAACTTACCCAAACAGGGCCCACATGACTTTTGGTGCTTCATCTCCTAGGGTTATGTTTTTGTATGTCTAGGGTTTTTGGCATTCTTGTTTATTGTAAAAATGCCTTCAGAGCCTCAATGTAATCATCTTCTTGTGAATGAGCACAACCGTCACATCTCTTCTCAGAGATAAGCCGCCACCATTCTAGCAAGCTTGTTTCCGTTGCATTTTATAGTTTCATTTATTTCCTTATTGAATAGAAAACTAGTTTTACTATATCTCTGTTATTTTGTGTTAAGCACTTGTTAATAATCTGTATTCATTTCGTTCTCCTCATAAAATCCGGATCAGTGGTATTAGAGCGGTCTACTCCTTGTTGTCTTAATGCATGTCCCCAACGAGGTCGAAGTACAAAGAGTTGGGTCTCGAGCTTGTATCTCTTGAGGACAAAATCTCTCGCACACCCAAGCGACCTCTCATGGCAGGAGAAAAGAAATATGACGGGACATGAGATCCTTTCAAACTGTTGATTGAGGAAGCCCTCACACAACAAAGGAATGAGATGATGGATAGTTTCGCGCAAATCCTTCGGCTGCTACCAACAGGCGATACATCTTCTTCGAGCAAAGGCACCACCCCCTTCAAGGTACAAATAAACTCCGATATTCCTATATTTGAAGGTCAAATAGATGCAAATATTGTAGACAAGTGGTTGAATCTACTAGAAGGGTATTTTTCTGTCCATAACTTTTCGAATAGAGAAAAGATTACTTTTGCGCTCCTCAAAGCCGTTGCCCATGTCAAAGATTGGTGGGAAACTTTCTGTGAGCAAAAGGAAACAGAGGAACCCTCATTATTTACAGTCACAACCACTTGGGATTCCTTAAGGGATTCTATTAAGGAAAAATACTATCCTGTTGGAAGTTATGATGACTTGTATACCAAATGGACCACACTGCGACAAGAAAGAGACCAAGCAGTGCCAGATTTCACGAATACCTTTCATACCTTGCGCACCATGCTGGGTATCAAAGATTCAAAGTGACATCTGGTGCTCAAGTATCGCGATGCTCTGCATAGATACATCTAGACCGAAATGGAATTTTTGGACATCTCATCCTTGGGCGCAGCCTACCGATATGCCGTCAAAATCGAGCAGAAGCTCAAACAAAAGATGCGACAATTTGGGCCTGGGAGCCCCTCACAACAAAAGCCAAGAAAGGGTGGTCCCAACCCACAGAACAAATGATAGAATAAAGATGGACAGTATCAGGACAACCAGTCCAAGCTGCAAGTAAAGAAGGACACCATAAAGACAAAGAAAGATACCGGGAAGTGGTGCGACTTCCATAAGATACCTTGGCATGACACCGCTGACTGTCGCTCAAAGCAGTCGTTGGTGGCCGAAGTGAAAGCCTCTAAATTAGATGCGGGTTCAAACTCTAAGCCATAACCAGAAGGGGGAAGACAAATCATTGACGCAGAACGCATTGCCACCGTTGCTACCACCAAGCTCTAGCCTGGTGAGTTGGACGATCCAGAAGAAGGAGAATGCCTCTTCCATTCACATATGTGGGTAAAAGGCACCCTGTTGCACTTCATCGTGGATAGCGGTAGCTAGAAGAACCTCATTTCAACAGATTTTGTCAAGCGGCTAGCCTTGCCGACAACATTGCACCCACAACCCTACACCATTGGATGGCTCCACCAAGGAAGCGATCTCTGCATCAACCAACAGTGTTGACTGTCGTACGACATCAAACCCTTCAAAGACAAGGTATTGTGTGATGTGATCCTCTCGAAGTTTGTGATGTTATTTTGGGCCAACCTTATTTATGGAAACATCATGTTGTATATGAGTCTAGGCCTCGTAGTGTTATTATTACTTTGAACAGGAAATTGTACAGGATACCCGAGGCAGTCCCACCTAGTGCTATTTCCTTGATCTCTGCTAAGAAATGTAGGAATGTCATCTCTCAGACAAGGAAGTTTGTATTCTTCATGATTCACTCTCAGAATAAGCGAAAGATCACAACCACATCCAAGGTATCTATGGCCGACCTCTCCAAACAACAGAAGCAAGTAGATAAGGTCATGGAAGAATACTTAGATATCTTCTCCTCACCTACCGGGGTACCTCTGCACTGCCAGTTCAAGCACCCCATCGATTTGAGCCCCGACGCACCGCTGCCCAATGGGCCAGTCTATCGCCTCTCTTTGTTAGAGAATGAGGAGATCAAGCGATAGATCCAAGATCTGCTCCACAAGGGGCACATCCGTCCTAGCTCATCACCTTGTGGGAGCCCAATCATGCTGGTACAAAAGAAATATGGAACCTGGCGAATCTGCATTGATTACCGAGTTCTGAATATAATCACAGTCAGAAAGCGGTACCTGATTCCCCGAATCGAGGACCTCCTTGATCAACTCATGGGGGACAAATACTTCAGTAAGATTGATCTGAAGTCTGGATACCACCAGGTCTCGATAGAACAAACAGATGTATGGAAAACTGCCTTCAATTCAAAGGAAGGCCTTTTTGAATGGTTGGTCATGCCCTTTGGTTTGACAAATGCTCCAACCACTTTCATGAGGATGATGGACGATATCCTGCAACCATTAACCAATAATTTTGTAGTGGTGTATCTGGATGACATTCTCATTTACAATAAGACATGGGCCAAACACTTGCAGCATATTCAGTAGGTTCTGCACACCCTGAGGCAGGACAAGCTATATGCCAACTTGAAAAAATGCTCCTTCGGCATGGACAGGGTCCATTACCTGGGCTACATAATTGATCAACATGGCGTACATGTGGATCCAACCAAGATCCAAGTCATCCATGAATGGCTAGCCACAACCACACTCACTGAGCTTCGGAGCTTCTTAGGCCTTGCCAATTTCTACCCCATGTTCGTGTTGGGATTCTCCCATATTGCATGGGACCTTAGCCAAATAACTAGGGGTGGTGGTAAGGTGGAATTTGTGTGGGGTCGGTCCCAACAAAAATCATTCGATGATTTGAAGCAGCGCTTGTGCTCAGCCCCAATACTTTCACTACCAGACATGCAACAACCCTTTGAGATCGAGACAGATGCTTCAGACTATGCAGTGGGCACCGTTCTCACTCAACACGGCCACCCCGTGGCCTATCATAGTGAAACATTATCAGATGTTGTTCGTAAGGCACAATGGATTACATTTCTTTGTTCGTAAGTACCCTAATTACGATAAAGAAATGTAATCCATTGTGCAAGCCTGCTGCCAATGGAGACATTACATTCTTGGGAAGGAGACAATCATCCACACTGATCATAAGCCACTGCAATTCATGCAGACACAAGGAAAATTGTAGAATGATCGCCATCAAAATTGGTCCACATAATTGCAGTAATTCCACCTCAACATCAAGTAGAAAACAAGAAGCACCAATCACGTCGCTGATTACCTCAACAGACTGCCAGTCGTGACACTCACCATGGTACTAGACTCCTACAACCATGAGACGTCTATATGGCCCCAACTCTATGAGAC
The DNA here is from genome assembly GCA_009831015.1 of Picea engelmannii. Lineage (NCBI taxonomy): Eukaryota > Viridiplantae > Streptophyta > Pinopsida > Pinales > Pinaceae > Picea > Picea engelmannii. Next base: position 51,406 of record ML823492.1, read on the forward strand.
AGACCCAGACTTTGCCACCACCCACCAAATGTTGGGTGCAAACGCAGTTGTCGATAATTTCCATCTTCAGGATGGGTTGTTGTGTCGTATGGGCCATATCTATGTTCCATCAAGCGAGCGAGCGAAGCTGATATGGGAAGCCCACTACATTTAGGTGGGAGGAAACTTCGGCATCGAAAAGACAGTGGTGATGCTACAAAAACATTTCTACTGGCCGAAACTTCGATAGGAGGTCAACAAGTATATCAGGTCCTGCACTGCCTATGCTATTGCCAAACCGACCACTAAGTAACAGGGCATGTAAAACCCTCTTCCTACTCCTAATAGGCCATGGGAATCCATCTCAATGGACTACATGTCGGGCCTCCCATCCACCAAGCGGGGAAATGAATGTGTTTTTGTGGTTGTTGATTGCTTTTCTAAGATGGCAATTTTGGTTGCCTACAAGAAGAACATCACTTCAGAGGCCATTGCCAAGCTCTTCTTTGAACGAGTCTGGGTACATTTTGGAATCCCACAAACCATTTTCTCATATCGGGACAGTCAATTTCTCAGCACATTCTTCTCGAGCCTCTGGTCATTGCTGGACACCAAGCTCACCAAATCCATGACCTTCCACCCCCAGACAGATGGCTAAACTGAGGTCGTCAATCGAATGATTATGCATATCCTTCGCATGTATAATTCAAAGCAACCTCGCACATGGGATGAGAGACTTCCCTATGTCCAACATAGCTACAACCAAGCCCTGCATAGCTCAACCGACCACAACCCCTTTTAGGTGGGGTTGGGATTCCAACCATTGGGTCCCATAGATGTTGCACTTCCCCTTGCAATCACCTCGACCAACTCATCGCTTGCTCCAACTGAAGTTGACAAAGCCACCCGGTTCATTGAGCTGATCCAACACATCCTCCAACAGGTTCAGGATATCCTACATAAGTCCAATGACAAGTACAAGCAGCGCCATGATCAACATTGGGTGCCACATAAGTTTCAGGTGGGCGATAAAGTTTGGTTACACTTGTAGAAAGAATGCTTTACAGGACCCCATTGGAAGCTTCACCCACTCTGTTATGGGTCGTACACAATCACCAAGGCCATGGGGGATAATGCTTTTGAGCTCAACATTCCTCCTTTCCTTGGCCTGCACCTAGTGTTCAACATGGATCTCCTTCGCCCTTATTTCCCACCATTATTGGACACCTCAGACGTAGTAGAGAAGCTGACACCAATAGAGCTCAACCCCGAATGCATACAACAAGCATCTAGAGATAATATTGTGGACACAGAGATCAAGGTCACTCGACAACAAAGGATCCAGCTTTGTCGAGTCGTCAAAGCAGGGCAACACCTACATCAAGGCAAGTGGCTCACCTGGGGCCAAATTCAGCAGAAATTTCCTCATCTGATGGGGGAACTCAACACAATGGAGACCATTGATTCCTAAGGAGGGAGGATTGATCCAAGTGGATATCGGTGGCCACCCACCTTTTCCAACTGACTCAAAACAATTTTCTGACAATTTTGACAATTTACTATTTTTAGCAGTTTTAACTTCCGGGGCCATTTTGAGGGCCTAAATGAAGGATTTTCGGGATTGAGCTTCTTGATGATAAATGAAGGAATTATTGAGCCCCTAAAATGAATCTCCTTGACTATACCTTTCCAATGGGCTATCATATGCCTAAAACGAAGATCGTATGCAAAAGTTACAACCCCGGGAAGTTGATGTACTAACTTACCCAAACGGGGCCCACATGACTTTTGGCGCTTCATCTCCTAGGGTTAGGTTTTTGGATGTCTAGGGTTTTTGTCATTCATGTTTATTGTAAAAATGCCTTTAGAGACTCATTATAATCATCTACTTGCGAAGGAACATAGCTTCCACATCTCTTCTCAGAGATAAGCCGCCACCATTCTGGCAAGCTTGTTTCTGCAACATTTTACAGTTTCAACTTATTTCCTTATTGAACAGAAAACCAGTTTTAATGTATCTCTGTTATTTTGTGTTAAGAACCTGTTAATAATTTGTGTATTCATTTCGTTTTGCTCATAAAATCCGAATCAATGAACCTAAACCAAGTAAAACGATGGAAATGCATGCTAGTTTGTAGAGGAGATGCATGGAATTTTGTGCCAAGTTCATATTTTCCTCGTTTTGCGTGCAAGAGGTGTTCCTATGTTAGTTTTGTCTCATTTTGCATGCTATAGAGTTCTTTGAGAGAAGTATAGAGTGTTTATACTCTTTTTTTTTTCAGAATTCCAAGAGGAATCTAATGGTGATGATAGTTTTGTGCTAATGTGATATGTATGAAAGTGTTAATCCAATTTGTCATGTAAGAGACCCATAGTCTCATTATGCATGCAAAAGGGGGTCTTTGAGCACCTGTTCAGAATATAGTCAAGTTTATACTCATTTTTCTCAGAATTTCTTGAGGAATTTAGTGATAACCTCTGTTTCTGGGTTTGAGCAATAGAATTGAAGGGTGTCTTCAAATTTTTCATTGTAAGTCATGATTGTATCAAGCATTTGAGCATTAATAAAGTAGTCTCACTGTTTGGAAGAGGACCTAGAGATGTATCCCAAGATGGGTGAACTCTGTTATCAAACTATGTAATGAGCCTTGTTAGTTGTTGTCTCTATTTATCTCTATTTTGGCACTCATTATTTCCACAAGTGATCTATCAGTTAATGGAGTTTATGGATAAGTAAGCGTTTTCACATGTTATTTTGCAAATAGTCAAGATGATATTCATTTCCCAAATATGGTCGGATGTTTAGTGTCTTCTTAAGAACTATTTTGTCATCTAATGATTTTCAGATAATGTGGTATCGTAGTTGGTTTGATGTGTGTTTGCAAGTGAATGCTTACGAGGTCCAAACTCAAGCTCGGTGAAGGATCATTTGAAGAGTACATTCTTGAGATTGGTTTGAGGCATGCATTTCAAAAGCAAGAAGTGGATTCAACAAAAGATATGGATTATTATAATCTAAATCCTTTCGGTACTGAAGAGACATTATTTTCTGAGTTCATGAAAATGAAGATCATGGTGGAAGAAATGAATGAGGATCGAAAGAAATCCAAGGGAACTTGTAGTAAAAGCAAAGGAAATCCACATAAATTTGAGAATCAGTCGAAGAAGCCACATAACTTTGAGAAGCAGTCGAAGGGAAAATAAGAAAATAAGCCTACATGTTCTCATTGCAAGAAGAAAGGACACAAGGAGGAAACACGTTGAAATTTGCATCCAGAGAGGCTACCAAAGAGGTTCAAGAAAAAGGGTAAACAGAAGGCCACAACCATAGTTCAGGATCTTGGATCATATTCTAAAGTTACAATTATGGGAGTTAAAGGTATATTTTCTATTGCTAGTTCTAGTTCACATACTTCTTATTCAAAGGATAATGTAATCCCTGATGGAAGACAGAGAAAAGAACTGTTTCATTTATGATTTATCTCAAAGCACACTAATATTGATACACTTATTGATAGTGGATCACAAGTAAATCTCATTTCAGAGAAAGTTGTTCACAATTTGGGATTGGAAATTAGGCCTCATCCGAGACCATATCCTTTGGGTTGGATTTGTGATAATGCTAACTTACAAGTAACTAAACAATGCAAGTTATGGTTTGAGATCACATCTAGTTTCATTGATGAGGTAGAGTTAGACATGGCTCCACTTAACATTTGCGGGATGGTTTTGGGAAGTCCATACTTGTATGACAGGAAGGCCATTTTCTATAGGGAACATAACAAGGATCATCTTTTCAAGGATGGGATTGATTTCATTGTGAGAGCTCATCAGATGAAGACGAATTTGACAGTTGTCACTACAGGGCACGTGAAAATGCTAGTTAATGCTAGTATCTAGTATCCAGATTTACATCCTACATATGAAAGTAAAATATGTCATTTTGTTGATGTTGTTCCTATTAATAAAGGAAAATGTGTTAATGGTTCATGATCTTTCACTTTGTTTTTCAGTTCATTACTAATCAATGGAGTATGTTTAGTAGCTGCAACAATGAATAGAAGTGTTTGTGAATTTAAGGGAGTGGTTAACTTGGTCAACAATGTTGTTTCAGTCTTCATTATTATTATGATGAGTCATGTGCTGATTATATAATAAGGATGGATGGATGATATTGGACAAGTGAGGAAGAAGTATCCTCACTTAATTTTTTAATAATCCATACTTTTGGAAGTCCAAAAGTTCTTCAGTGGGGAGGTGTGATCTAGGAGGATCCAAAACTCTAAAAAAATGATCATCTCAAATCCTCATGAAAATGACTTCATTGCATAGATCTCGATGAGAGCTTTCCAACGACGCGTGAATCGCCTCAAACGAACATTGTATGAGAAAGTTATGGTCTTTTGAAGTTTTCAATAAAATGGAAAAATATGGGTGCCACGTGGCAGGTCCACAAGCGGCCACGTGGCCATCTGTAGAGATAATAGTCCGATGTCGCGATGATGTTAGCATGGTGATGTGGAAACATGAGAGGCTGACATGTGTCACTCAAATTTGGCATTTTCGACACCCATGTGGACTAGTAAAAATGCGTCACATGTCATCCATACGATGACATGGCAGGTATAGTCAACAAGGTGACGTGGCATCCATACGTTGACAGGGAAGATAGGTGGCAGGTGAAATGGAAGTGAATGTGTAGCTGACGTAGGTGCTGACTGCACAACATGTGGACCAACTAGAGAGTGCTACATGGCACTCTCCAATTAGCAAATAATGGCCAAGGAGAATAAAATTGGTTGGGTCAAATGGGAATCAAACCCATGACCTCCAGGGTAATATTCCAAGAAATATTCTAATGACTTAACATATGCCTCCTACCAATGTGCCATGGTTGTTGTTTGTGAAAACAAACAAAACAAATTATCTTTAAGTTGTAACAATACAACCCAGGTATATAGGGGGTCAGTTAGGCCGACCTAGCCCTATATAAACTCATGTGCTTGAACCAAATACAAGAATGGAAATGCATGCCATTTTGAAGAGGAGATGCATGGAAGTTCATGCCAAGTGCATATTTACCTCATTTTGCATGCAAGAGTTGTTCATGTGTTAGATTGCCTTGTTTTATGTGTTGTAGAGTTCTTTGAGAGAAGTATAGAGTCTTTATACTCATTTTTCTCATAAATTTGAGAGGAATTTGATGGTGATGTTAGTTCTGTGCTAAATTTCTATGTATGAAAGTCTTAGTCCAAATTTTCATGTATGAGACCCATAGTCTTGTTATGCATGCAAAATGGGGTCTTTGAGCACTTGTTTAGAACATAGTCAAGTTTATACTCATTTTCTCATAATTTCATGAGGAATTCAGTGATAACCTCTGTTTCTGGGTTTGAGCAACATAATTGAAGGGTGTCTTCAAATTTTCCATTGTAAGTCATGATTGTATCAAGCATTTGAGCATTAATAGGGCAATATCACTATTTGGAAGTGGATCCGAAGATGTAGCCCAAGATGGGTGAACTTCGTTATCAAACTGTGTACTGAACCTTGTTATTTGTTGTCTTTTTTTTTTTTTCTTTCTATATTTTAGCACTTATTGTTTCCGCAAGTTATCTACCAATTAATGAAGTTTATGGATAAGTAAGTGTTTTCACATGTTATTTTGCAAATAATCAAGATGATCTTCATTTCCTGATTTTGGTCGTATGTTTTGTGTCTGCTTCAGAACTATTTTGACATCTAAGTATTTTTGGATCAATTATATTTTGAGTATGGAGACCATCCATGATGCTAATCACCCGGTCTTATTAGTTTTCTAAATTTTCAATATAAGTTGCAAGAACAATGCCATCTCACATAGTGATCCTACATCCAATGGTTTCATTTTCTTATTGAATATAAGAAAGGAAGCACCAACAAGATGGTATACATGATTAATTGTCCCACAACTTGCTTCTTGCATATACTCGATATCTGTGTATACAACCCAAGAGGATTGAAACTTTGTCTTTATACCTCCAATACTTTTTTCAGACATATCCTATAGACATTGCAAAACCCCACCTCCATCAATTATACATCCTTCTAGGATTACACTATCCTAATAACTCGATGTTCGTCACAACCCTACCCATTTACTTCTCCTTAAAGAAGTTCACTCATCCTTGAATAGGGTGTCCATTTTGGTACCCTCAAAATCCTCTAGCACATGGAATATTATTTCTAGTACTACTAGGCCTCAATGCAAAATCATGTTGATGGTTTCATCCATTGTTGTCTCGTCTATCCATACCAAACTTGCCAGTCATAAATTGGGACTACACCAACTACTCCGTATGAACATGAGAGTCCATCTATGTAGAGTTTAACCTTGTACAATAAATTATTGCTAATAGATTCTTAATAAAAACAGAAAAGATACAATGGCACACACACACACACACACACACACACACACACATTACACAGAGATTTTTACCCTAGAAACCCAAACCGGAAAAACCAACAACCTATTTAGAGCCACACCTATAATCTTCTATTCATCATCTTCTTCATTGTTTACAATAAAATATACATATAGGATCCCACGACATCCAAACCCCTAATCCATTGACCTGCATTAGTCAACAACCCTAATTCCTCAACCAAAATTAGAAAACCATTGGCGAAAACCATGTGCCGAAAAATCACCAAAAACAATGGGCGAATATCCAAAATAAATTGGCGAATAAATCCCCCCAAATTTTTTTTCTCATGCAAAGAATATAACACATACCCAACGATCTATATGGATTTTATCAATGGATTTCTCACTACCATTCACAAATGTGATTACAACATTGTTGTTGTTTTCCATTTAAAAAAACATGGCCATTTTTATTCCTTTCACCAACACCATGGACACCTCTAAAGTTGATGAGTTATTCTTTCACAATATCTAGGAAAATTTTGGCCTACCTCTCATTATTATTTTATATTGGGGTTCTGTTTTCTCAAATATTTTTGGAAGTCTATTTAGAAGTTGTTTGGCTACCAATGTCACTACTCTAAATATTTTCATCCTCAAATCAAAGGCCAAAATGAAGTGGTGAATCACGCATTGGTCCATTCTATTTTATGCTCATTACAATGAAAAGAAACATTGAGATACATCTTTTCATTTGATTCTACATAGTTACAACCAAGCTACATATTCCTCAACAAGATATTTTCTTTTTGAAATTTGTTATGGATATCAAACTATCACCCCATATGAAATTATAGTCACATTGTCTCCCACTATATCATCCCATCAAGATAATGAAAAATAATAAGCCACCTCCTTCGCCTAGAATATTTCTATGATACACATGAAGGTTTAGACAACATTCCAATGTTCCATAGCAATGTACAAAGTGTTCCACAACTACCATTAACTTCCTTCACCATTGCAATTTGGAAATCTAGTTTAGTTGTATCTAGATAAGAAATAGTTCAAAAGTCCGAATCGCCACAATCTATAGCCACTTCATTATGGACCTTATACCATTCTTTAGTAGATTAGCGAGAAGGATTTTACATTGGATCTTCCAACTCAGTTGGGCATCCAAAATGTTATCAATGTTAACCAATTGAAACTATATGAGCCATCCCGTTTGGAGAGGGATATCCAACTCTCCCATCTGGTGAATAATATTTCTGACGTCTATCCTCCTTTAACACGAAATACTCTATTATATATGTTCTCTTGAGATACTTTTCACAAGATCGCTACTGCATATTTAGGTCACCAAAGTAACCTTCTAGTAGCAACAAAATTGAGTTTTGAACAATCCGCCATTTGGTGAAGAAAGTGAGAAAACTTTCACATAAAAAGGGAGGAACTTTCACATATAGTTGTGGATAGAGTGCCACATAGGAAGGTGTGCCCAAAAACTAAGACCGTGGTAGTGCACAACTCAAGAACAAATAACTATTAATTAGCGGTGATCATTAATGAAAATATTTATTGTTGTCTAATACCAATTGTAAAATATTATTATTTCCTTTAGAAATCTAGTCACAATCTCTCACACACACAAAAAAAAAAAAATAAAAAAAAAAAATCATAGCATAAAATCAAGTGTACAATTAGACAATCTCTTGTCCTTGTCTAGCTATGATCTTGTAAGCTTCATAAATATTTTGGAGAAATAAAAATAGATATAAAAATTATATGTGAACAAATTTTAATTGAAATAAAAATATAGACAATAGAAAAATCATAAAATTATATATACATAGACATAAATATTCCTCATCATTTGCAAGTTGCATTTTTCATTAAATTCAAACATTTGAAGGGTTTTTTTTCATTGTATTTTTTCAGTTTAAAAGAAAAAAATGATTGATTTTAATTTTTAAAATTTTTGTTTTTTTGTATTTTATTTTCTATAAATTTAAATCACATATATGTATAGCCCCGAGGGTTAGCTTAATCGATTGGTGTCATTGTTGCCAAGATGTTAACAGTAATCCATTCCATTGTGGCAGGTCCCTGGTGCAATTACCATTAGATTAGACACACTAAATATATGTCACCTACTAAAATGTGTACCATCGTTAGAATGGGGGAAGTGCCCAAAGGTTTCAAGAGGATTTCTTTCCAATATGAGGCCATAAAGGTGAATTCCTACTAGTTGGATCTAAAATCTCTCACACAATGCAACCCACAATGCTCAAATAGGAAGAATATCACTATAATTCCTCCAATCATGACAATCCATCTTCAACCATAGACACTCTCTCCTCTTAGGCTTGCATAACACCAATGAAAGAGTTCCCTTCTCTATAATGCAGTCTCATGTGCATGTTAGGATATTTAGACACTTAAGAGTTAGTTAAAATCAACTTGGTCTAATGTGTCTTTATATAAAGTGTGTTTCTTTAGTATACATCGTAATTATCTAATCCAATAGTCGTGATTATGTTGTAGACACACTACAACAAATCCTTGTGATTAGCTTCCTTTTTATCTCCCTTTTTTGCTTACACTATCTGTTTTAATGTATTTTTCTCCACTTTTTTGCAAAAGTCAACGTTATTTATCAAGATGGCGCTATTTTGGGCGTTATTTGCACCGAGCAACACAAGTCAACACTAAATTAGGCACTATTAGTGCCTAATTTAGCGTTTGATTTATCTCCTACTTTAGCACCCAATTTTGCACCCTATTTAGCACCCAAGTTAACACCAAGTGTAGCTTTCAGTTTAGATTCAAGTTTAGGTTCGAGTTTAGCTTCTAATTTAGATTCCTGGTTAGCATCCAACTTAGCTTCCTTTTTAGCTTCTAGTTTGGCTTCCAATTTAATGCCTATTGTGCCTAAATAGTTAATTTGTTGAGTTGTTGGGGGTTAAGTGGATAGGGTATTTGGGGATTAGGGTATTTAGGGATTTGGGGTCTAGGGATTAAGGGTTAAGGGATTAGGGGTTACAATTTAAGGGATTAAGGGTCAAGGGATAAGGGATTTGGGGCTTAGGGGTTAGGTAGTTTAATGGTTAATTTCTTAGGGATTATATATGGTCAAGGGATTAATGACATCCATCGACCCCACACATAATCTTTGAGATTGTCCACGTCTCATTTTCATCATTCATCATTGCCATAAGTAGAATCTTTTTCGGAACTCTCTTGAAATGTCATGGAACTTCTAATACACCCATCACAAATGTCTTCCACCGACCCCACACAGTGAGCAGTGAATGGGGCCAACGTTGAAATTTATTCAATATTTGCCTGTATGCATCGAAATTTGACATGGTTAAACTAGACACATGCCTTTATGGTATGGGAGGGTTTCATGAATCAAGGATGTTTGATGTCCCCACATAATCTTTGAGATCGTCCATGTTTGCATCAACATTCATAATGGATGTCTCATTGTCATCATTTTTCATTTCCATCTGTATAATGTTTCTTGGAACTCTCTTCAAATGTCATGGAACTTCCAATACACCCATCACAAATGTCATCCACCGTCCTCACATAGTGAGCAGTGAATGGGGAAAACGTTGAAATTTCTTCAATATGTGCATGTATGCATCGAAATTTGACATGGTTAGACTAGACACATGCCTTGATGGTATGGGAGGGTTTCAAGACTCAAGGATGTCCGATGTCCCCACATAATCTTTGAGATCGTCCAAGTTTGCATCAACGTTCATCATGCACGTCTCATTGTCATAATTTTTCATTACCTTCTATAGAATCTTTATTGGAACTCTCTTGAAATGTCACGAAACTTCCAATACACCCATCACAAATGTCTTCCATCGATCTCACACAATGAGCAGTGAATGGGGCCATTGTTGAAATTTATTCAATCTATGCATGTATGTGTCCAAACTTGACATGGTTAGACTAGACAGATGCCTTGACAATATGGGGGGGTTTCAAGACTTAAGGATGTCTGATGTCCCCACATAATCTTTGATATTTTCCATGTTTGCATCAACGTTAATAATGGACATCTCATTGTCATCATTCGTCATTTCCATCTATAGAATCTTTGTCAAAACTCTCTTGAAATGTCATTGCACTTCCAATACACCCATCAAAAATGTCATCCTACACCAACCCCACACAATGAGTAGTGACTGGGGCCAACATTGAAATTTCTTCAAACTGTTCCTGTATGCATCGAAATTTGACATGGTGAGACTAGACACATGCCTTGATGGTATAGGAGGGTTTCAAGACTCAAGGATGTATGATGTCCCCACATAATCTTTGAGATAGTCAATGTTTTGTATCAATGTTCATCATGCACTTCTCATTGTCATCATTCGTCATTTCCATCTATAGAATCTTTTTCGGAACTCTCTTGAAATGTCATGGAATTTCCAATACACCCATCAGAAATGTCATCCACCAACCCTACACACTGAGCAGTCAATGGGGCCAATGTTGAAATTTCTTCAAATTGTGCCTGTATGCGTCGAAATTTGGTGTAGTTAGACTAGACACATGCCTTGATGTTATGGGATGGTTTCAAGACTCAAGGATGTCTGATGTCCCCACATAATCTTTGAGATTGTCCATGTTTGTATCATCCTTCATCGTGGATGTATCATTTTCATCATTCGCCATTTCCATTTGTATAATATTTGTTGAAAATATCTTGAAATGTTATGGTACTTCCAATACACCCATCACAAATGTCATCCACCAACCTCGCATAGTGAGCAGTGAATGGGGCCAACGTTGAAATTTCTTCAAACTATGCATGTATGCGTCGAAATTTGATGTGGTTAGACTAGACATGTGCCTTGACGGTATGGGAGGGTTTTAAGACTCAAGGATGTCTGATGTACCCACATAATATTTGAGATTGTCTAGTACGTTTGCATCAATGTTCATCATTGACGTATCATTTTCATCATTCGTCATTGCCATTTGTAGAATCTTTGGTGGAACTCTCTTGAAATGTCATGGAACTTCCAATACACCCATTAAAAATGTCTTCCATTGACCCCGCACAGTGAGCAATGAATGGGGCCAACGTTGAAATTTCTTCAATTTGTGCCTGTATGTGTCAAAATTTGAGATGGTTAGACTAGTCACATGCCTTGAAGGTATGGGAGGGCTTCGAGACTCAAGTATGTATGATGTCCCCACATAACCTTTGAGATCATCCACGTTTGCATCAATGTTCATCATGCACATCGATATCATTGTCATAATTCATCATTCCATTCTCTAATCCCTCTCTTTCATTTTGTTGGTCATCATTTTTTTTCTTAGTATCAACTACTGCATCGCCAAATACATGCCTTAATCTTGGATCATACTGCATGACAAATATCCATTTCGGGGCCAAAATATCTTTATAGAAAAATACCTGAACATGAATGATATACATATATCAGACGTATGTTATAACAATTTTATTGATTAATAAACACATATATGTTATCGCAATAAACTATGAATTAATAGATTAATGATCACTATCGCTTATTATTTGAGTTAAAGAAATACCTGCTCTCAATGAATTGGTAGAACATAAGGCTCCTTACCCTCCGGTAGGAACCTCCAGGAATCTATAGAAAACAATCCACTATGGGTATCATGTCTTCGTGTCCTCTCAAATGTTTCATACCATATACACTTAAACATACAACATTTAAAAGAGTAGTAATCCAACTCAATCATTTCTTGGATTTTTCCAACATATTGTAGATTCCCTTCAACAATATTCTTATCTTTTGAGCTTGCTCGACTGGATTTCTTGAAATCAACTATTATGCCACAATCAAAGGATCGTCTCTTTACATCTACACTTTCTACACGATAATCTCGTCCATATGCCCACATTGCATGATATTTCCTTCCCGTGAAAGACCATTTATTTTAGTGAAAATAAATATAATGATGAATATTAAAATATTTAATAGTGTCAAAACTGTAAGGAAACAACATTTTGTAAAATTCCAACTATACCTTTCTTTCAAATCCTCTACACATGTTGATTTCATCTTCTGTTACGTTTGAATCTATACCTGCGTATTCTATTTGATTTTGAATTTTTTTAGTAACCCATTCTAGTGTGCAATCTTTTCCCCATTCCCTAAGCAGATCAGTGGGAAGTGGAGTATTCCTTGGGTTGGATATATTAAACCATCTCCTTGCTTCTAAAAATTCTTCTCTCTTTTTATCATACAAATCAATCCATTTTTTCATAAAGTCCATGTGGTATAGAGTGAAATTGTTGAGTATAGCACTTTCGTCTACACCTGTTACACGTCAACATGTTTATTTCAAATTCCAAATGTTATGCTGTTAACTTGACAAATCAATTACATAGAAAAATAATGATTGCAAGAAAAACAACCACAATGATCATGAATTTACTTACTAAATTCTACTTGAACACCATTAGATTGTGGTTTTTCTCCATCAATAATATCTGATGCTCATTCTTCATCCCAAAAGCGTGGCCATCTTCAAAATCCTTACCAAGGAATTCACATAGGAAGAAAAATGCTTCATTCAATACATACCCTTCAACCATACAACCCTCTGGATGTGCCTTTTGTCAGACATATATTTTTAGAGTTTTCATATACCTCTTAAAGAAAAACACCCACCTCGTTGATACAACACTCACCAACTCAATGTCATCGACTAGGTGTATAAGTAAATGGCCTTGTAGGTCCATGAAACTTGTAGGGAGCTCCTTATTAAACACACATACAATTTTTTCAATTTCCTTCTTCCATTTTGGTACTTCACATTCGTGGATCTCCTTGGAGGTCACCCACCTAATATAAGAATAGTAAATTAGTATGAACCTTTAGTGAAAAATTAAAATGGAATACAATATCTATATGTCTCTCACACACGAACATTTCATACCACATACCTTGTAAATGATGACAATCGAATTATGGCATTCCTTAAGTCAACGGTAAGACATGAATCCTCCCTAATTTCCAATGGAGTGTTATGCTATCAAACACATTTATCAAAGGTCATTAGTAATTTTTCTCACACAACAAAATATCAAAATATATTTAGTACTTAATCAATGTTACCAATAAAACTTAAATGATGATATATAATACCTTCATAAAATTATGAAAATCATGTGTTTTAAATCCTATGATATGTCCATCAACTGTAAAATCTTTATCCAATGATGACCCATAGCCAATAGGCGTCCTTATTGAACGAATGACATTTTTTNATGGAGCTTCTGCATATGTTTCATTTTCCCTATTTGGCCACAAATGTCTTCTATGAATTTTGGTACACGAAAGAGCAATATCTCTCCTCGAAAACAAGGTGTCCTTCTCTTTTCCTGATATATGTCGAAATATAGAATCTGGGACATTTTTGAAGATGCGCACATGATCTGACAGGTGAGATATTAATAGATCCTTCTAGTAAGGGAGCTCATAAAATATGGATTTCCTTTTCGTTCCTTTTGGCATATTAACTACAACTTGTTCTGGTTCTTTTGGTTCTTCAATTCAACATCTTTATACTTCTTAAGCCAATCACCGTGACCCATAATCATGGGAGGGCCTCTATTTTCAACTTTTCCATCAAATTGATTCTTCAGATGATTTCTAAACTTATGATGTGGTGGTAGAAAAACCCTATTGTTTGCGTAAATAAATTTATGTAGATTTTAAGAATATCGCCCTTGAAATTGATCTGAACATCTTGGACATGCAAATATCCCCTTTGTTTGAAGCCTTGCAATTCAATAATTAATGTTAATAGCATCAAAATAATAGTATAAAAGTAAGTATGAAAGTTGGGATGAAAATAAATTATGAGTGTGAATACGTAAATATTTTATCTTGCCAAAAAAAACACCAAGTCCTGGGAAATCATGAATAGTCCAACATAGCACACCATACAACATGAATGACCTATTTTATGGAGTAAGTGATATGTCATACATTCTTATGCATTTCCATAGTAGTTGCATCTCATCAATAAAAGGAGCAATATAAACATCCATGTTTTTAACTTGATGTTTTCCTGGAACAATGAGAATCAACATAAGGTGATCCTTTCTAACACTCATCCATGGGGGAATATTGTACATTATCAATCTGATTGACCAAACACTATAATTTGAGCTCATGAAAGAGAATGGTCACACTCCATCAATTGTAGGACCAAACCTAATACTACGTGGTTCATCTTTGAATTTACTTGGCCATTTTTCCTCTATGTGTTTTGTTGCTTTGGAGTTAGCCAAAATTCGCATGAATCCATCTTTAGTCATGTTCTTTGCATGCCCGCCCATCAATTGTGCAAGTGAATTGCAACAAAACATTTGTTTAAGTCTAGGTATAATTGGGATGTGACGTTAAACCTTCTTTGGAATTGTAGGACCTTGTACATCTGTACGATATCTCTTCTCTTTGCATACAAGGAGAATTTCCTACATCCATGCATGTGCATAATGTGTTTCATGTCTTTCCTTAAAAAGTATGTGCTTGATCCTAACCACGCAAATGATTAGAATTTGATTCGGGTGGAGCACAAGGGACACTTTCAGGTCCAACCAGTGTGCATATTAGGTAGATAGATCAAATTTCTTAAGAACCAATCCATCAACCTGATAAAGGTCCGATGGACTTGCTATAGTCCTGAAGATGTTACGTGGGAGCATGAGGACGCCATGCGGGAGGAATACCTACAAATTTTTGAATAATTTTGATTTTACATTCATATGTAATGCACTGGGGACAATGCATAAATATGGAGGACGAGAATGTAATACCCCAAGTTGTAAATTCGTATATGTACATATTTTTTTATAGGTTGGTGAGTCAATATGGTTTTTGGGCCGGAGTGTCTGTGTATGTATGTTTTGGTTCAAAGTGCCTTTGTGATATTAGAGTAAAGAGATTATATGCTGAAATATCGGTGAGCCTATAATTGTACATTGTAATCACACTCATACACATTAATAAAATGCATCACGACTGTAGATCAAGTCAGAAAAAAGAGTATTGGGGGTTAGGACTCCATGAGAGGAAAAGGGGGCTAGGGATTAAGCTAGGGGGATAAGTCGAAAAAGGGGGCTAGGGATTAAGTGAGGGGGATAATACAAGGAATATAATAATATATTCCTAATTTCTAAGTCTTATTTCATATTATTATATCTTAAGTTCTTAAGTGATGGGAAGGTGGCTACATGAGTGCCATTTGTCAAAAAGGGGACATGCATATTTAATATGGGGAACTTAGTGGAAAATGTGTCCATTCTCTATCATTGTTACCTTTTCATGTGGAGTGTGAGCTAGTGAGCCACTATAACCTTGTTTCTTTGTGAACCCTGAGTCTATAATCCTAGGTGGATTTGGGTGAACAATTCTCCATGGAGTGCCTTGGGGAAGGTTGGATTCGTAGAGGGAGAATTTTCTGGGATAGTTTTCCTTGGGTATGAGGCATAGAGGGTGCCTAGAAAATCCATTATAGAAGTTGGAGTTCCTAGAGCCACAACTTCGATACTTGCAGGCTAGCCTATGTCGAAGCCCTGAAAGGGAAGTAGGGAAACCTGAGGGACTATAATGTAGAGAAGGGGGTACACTTCCTTGGGTTGTGTAGGATGATGGGGAATGAGAGGATGTAGATTGGAATTGTTGTTGTATTTTGATACATTGCCCTCGTCATTGCTTGTGCTAACTGTGAGGCCTTAGTTGACTTAAGTAGCCTTTTCCCTAGTGGAGTCATAGCCCCAGCTCGAGGGTGACTTGTTGTTGAGAGAGACAGAACAAAAGTGTTTATGGTTGGGTGGAACATTTGAAGTTTGCAACCAATTGGTGATTCTACAAAAGATAAGTGTTCTTATTATATCTTTTTATACTATGTATAATGTGTCTTTATATATGTTGGATTAAATTATGATGTGCATGTGTATATTTCTATATATTGTTATATGCATGGAATAATATTATAGTTGGTTTCATAGCCCTGTTAGACATAACTATTCATGGTGTCTGAGTTTATATATGAATGAGGTTAAATAATTTTTTAAAATATAGTTTATAGAGAGGTTGAATTGCAATGGCATATGCCCATCAGTGAGTATGGGGTGTGTTACACATGCTAATTGTGTAGCATGCATTGCATTGCATTTAATCTTCTATTGAGTGCATTGGTGGCTTTATCCTATTTTCATTTTTTGTGAATGGTGTCAAAACCAAACTTACAAAGTAATTCGACCCATTTTGCTTGCCTAGAATTTAGATTTTGACAATGAAATAAATATTTGAGATTGTTATGATCAGTTCTTAACTCAAATTTCATTCCCATTTAATAATGCCACCACATTTCTAATGCATGCATCATTGCAACAATCTCAAAATCATGTGTAGAATAATTGTTTTCATTCTCTTTCAACATACTAGACGCATAGCACACCCCATGCCCATTTTGGGTGACAATTCCACCAATCCCTTCTATGCAAACACTGCAAAAAAACAACATTATTTGGATTTGCAATTTTCAGAATTAGCGCATTGGTAAGTAATTTATTCAATATTTGAAAGCTATCTTCACATCATTATGTCCATTCAAACATATTCTCTTTATTTTGGAGAGAGGTAATTAGATAAATGCAATATAAGAAAATCCTTGTATGAATCTTCTATAATAACCAACAAGACCAATGAATGACCTCACATCTTAAACATCCATGAATATAATCCATCCTATTATAGCTTTGATTTTTTCTAGGTTTGTTATTATTCCTTTATTTGAAATGATATGCCTCGAATAGTGAATCTAGTTCTAGTCAAAAGAACACCTGATTTGACATAGAGTTGACAATATATTAATACTTGCAACACTAACTACAAGTGTTCTTCATGTTCATCTGATTTTGAATCATTTAGAATGCCATAAAGGAAGAAATTACAAATTTGTCTAAGTACTAACAAAAAATACCATTCATCAAACACATAATGTAGTTGGTGATTTTTTCAAGCTAAATGGAATCACTACAAACTCATAGTGTCCATATATGGTTCTAAATGTCATTTTGTGAATATCTTTTGTTCGATCCTCACCAAATCAAATAAATTATTTATTCTGGGTAAAGGATATTTATTTATGACAATGACTTTACTCAATTACATGTAGTCAATACATAACCTCAAGGTCTCATCCTTCTTCTTTACAAATAAAACTAATGTGCCCCAAGGAGATACACTTGGGTGCATCTATCCCTTCAACAACCCTTCCAATTGCATTGTAGTGCTATCAACCCTAAAGTACTCATTTTGTAAGGAGGCTTGGACACCAGGGCCACACCATGTATAAGATCAATAGAAAAATCAATGCCCCTTTTTGGTGGTAATCTAGGGACTTCCTCTGGAAACACATCTCCAAATTATGTAAAGACTAGAAAATCAACAACACTTGGGCTTGCCTTTTCTTAGTTCCACTACATGAAATGCATACAATTGACACCCTTCCCGGAGACACTTCTTCAACTCTAATGTTGAAATTTTCCTTATGGTTAACGACCATAGAATACCTTTCATTGTATTTCAGTTTCCTTCCTCATCAAAACAATTAAATGTCTTGATGTGGCAATCAAGAATGGCACGATATAGCTCCAACCAATCCATTCCAATAAGAATATCATAAGATCCAAGTGGAAATATGTTCAAATCTGCAAGACTACGGATTCCATTCAACTCTAATGGATAGTTCTTCACCATCTCACTAATGTTC
>ML823493.1:78440-91748 GCA_009831015.1 Picea engelmannii
GGCTAGCCATCTTCTGTTTCGACGGTTAATGTGGTCTCCCAACGCATTGAATATTCTTGTGTTTTGGTCTAGATGTGCTAAGTTGAGTCAGGGTTTCTATCATGCCTATCATCTCCTAAGGGCATGACACCAAATGAGGGAATCATTGTATGCCTTGATGGGTAGAGGTGAATGATAACCTAGCCAGAGTCTGTTGACCCTTAGTTGGTGGGCATTGTCCTATTGTGTCGAGCGAGTAGTCGTATCCATATTTGAACTACGCATGTTTCACCTTGTCGCTCGTAGCGCTAGTGCATGGAGTTATAGTTGTGTGTTTCCTGATCATCATGCATGTGTTTAGTCATCAGGTTGTGTGTTTCAACGGTTGTCTTCCTTGCCTCCTTGCCCAAAACAACAACAACAAAAAAAACGTGTACTTTCTCTTCGCTTGCAGTCTTTGATCAGGGGATTTTACATATGGTATCAGAGCAAGGTTCAACCCTGCAACTATGGATCGCCAGGATTTCCACTATAGTAAACCTGTGTGTATTAACCCTTACATTAAGTAAAAACCTTAACGTGTCCTCGTGGAGATCGGATTAAGAGGGTTCCCCTGAGGGTCCACAACGTGCAATAGCTAGTACCATTAGCTTCCTTCTAGATCTCAAGAGAGATGAGTTCTAGAATCCATGAGTGTCACGTACAGTGGTGCCATTGAATTATAGTTGTGGAGCAAGGCATGTGCTTCACACTTTGCGTTTACGAACTCCAACATGAAGGTCCACATGGGGGCCTTTCCACTGAAGGGGAGCGCTCTTTTATGGCAGAAGATGCTCCTACCCCTTTGAACCTGGCCATCAATGACGTGTCAGGGAACTGTTCGAGGGACAGTTCTAGAAGAGGTATGTTTCTAAGGAATTCGTTGAGAGTTAGCTCAACGAGTTCGACCCCTTTAGTTGAGATAGCTGCATGATGCCCAAGTACGAGGCCCATTTTGGAGCTGCTTCGATATGCTCCGCACCAAGTTACCCAGAAGCTTAAGGTCAAGAAGTTTGAGTTTGGCCTTATTGTTAGAATTCATCTTCGACTTCGGGTACTAGGAGTACTGGACCGAAGAAGGGGTGTTGGATGTGTGGGGATCCACACTACCAGTGCGACTACTCGATGGAGAGGACTAGAGCATCCAGATCATCCTGACCCACTACCATGGGAGATATGGCCAAGGCCCATCGGATTCATGTAGCAGTGAATAACCACCAGGTAGAGCATCAATCGACTGTGCTTGAGACAATAGGTACCACTGACTACACCCATAGTATTTTGAGAGATCTTGGTGCTACCAAGAGTTTCATTTATGTTGCAATGCTAAAAAGGATTAAGGTAAAGGTAGTCGAACAGGATGAGTTTAGCTTCATAGAGATGGCGTCAGGATCCAAACAAAGGGTTGGAGGAAAGGTTATGGGCTATATCCTTAACTTGGGAGAGTTTGTCACAAGGGTCGACCTATACATCACGATCTTAGGATCTTATGATGTCGTGATTGGTATAGATTGGTTGGAATCGCATGAGGCGATACTCAACTGTAGGACAAAATGGTTGTTCTTGGTCGATGACAAGGGCTAGAGACATGTGATTGTAGGCCAGAACTAGGGAGTTTCCCTGAGGTTCATTTCTTCCTTACATCTTCGGAAGAGCATGCGCAAGGGGTGCAAGATTTATGGAATCCTTGCGTTAAATGAGAATGGAGTAGCGGAAGGTATAGAACACCTTCTGGTGGTGAGAGATTTTGCAGATGTATTTCCAGAGGAGTTACCTGGGATGTCATTGGAGACGGAATTGGATTTTACCATAGACCTAAAACCGGGAACTGAAATGATAGCTAGAACACCTTATCGGATGTCTATCCCGGAGTTATAGGAGTGAGAATGCAATTGAAGGAATTGTTGGACCTGGGACTGATACGTCCTAGTGTGTCACCGTGGGGTGCACCTATTATTTTCATATGAAAGAAGGATGGCTTGGGGAGGCTCTGCATCAACTACCATCAATTGAACAAGGCCAAGATCAAGAATCAATATCCGTTGTCGAGGATTGATGATCTTTTCGATCAAATGAAGGGCGAAACGGTGTTCTCAAAGATCGATTTGCGATCAGGGTATCACCAGTTATGGATTAAGGAATATGATGTCCGTAAGACCACCTTTAAGACAAGGTTTGGACATTACGAGTTTACTGTTTTACCATTGGGACTGACAAATGCCCCAAGGGTATCTATGAGTTTGATGAATGGGGTGTTCTGTGAGTACTTGGACAAGTTCATTCAAGTATTCAATGACGATATTTTGATTTACTCTCGGATGTCAGAGGAGCATGACGAGCACTTGTGCTTGGTACTACAGTGTCTATGAGAGCACAAACTGTATGGGAAGTTGTCCAAATGCTCTTTTTATCAATCCAATATTCACTACTTAGGGAATGTCATCTCCGATGAAGGCATCGCCATGGATCCAACAAAGGTTGAGGCTATCATGGAATGGCCTACGCCGATGAATATCCCAGAAGTGCGTAGCTTCATGGGTTTAGTAGGATACTATCGACGGTTTTTCAAGGGTTTTTTGAAGATAGAAAGTCCAATCATAGAATTGCAGAAGAAAAACAAGAAATTTGTTTGGACTGAGAAATGTGCGGAAGCATTTCGGAGGCTCAAAGAGTTGTTAACAACAACACCAATACTAAAGGTCCCTGACATAGACGAGTACTTCTTGGTATGCACTGACGCATCCAAGGAAGGCTTAGGCGGAGTCTTGATGCAAGACGGATGAGTGATCGCTTACATTTCGAAGAAACTGAGAAAGCATGAGGAGAACTACATGACGCATGATTGGGAGTTGTTAGCCATCACATATGCCTTGAAGTTTTGGAGACAATACCTTGTTGGATGAAAATTCGAACTAAAGACTGACCACTGTGGACTACAACACATATTTACATAAGGCGACCTGAACGCATGACAATGACATTGGTCGGAATTGCTTAGCAAGTACGACTTCAAGATTACTTACATAAAATGAAAAATGAACCGAGTGGCAGACGGATTGAGTCAGAGACCACGCATCTTTCCAGTGTTGCCTCTTAAGATGAATCTATGTGAAAATATTCTAACCTTACAACGTGATGATTGTTATCACCCTATAAGTTATATGATCAACTGATGACTGGAATATTATCTATCTCTAGCGTTTTTGTTGACAAATGATTTTTCATTCTGCAAATAATTTGAAAAAAAAGAAAAGAAAAAAGAAAAAGAAAAGAAAAGAAAAAGAAAAAAGAAAAAAAAAGAAAAGAAAAAGAAAAGAGGGCATAAAAGAATTTCAATAAAAGCCCCATGCAATAATAATAACTTGGTCCATACCTTTCAAGCATGGCCAAGTTCTTTTTAAATTGATGTTGATAGGATTAGTGAATAAGCTTGGCTAAATTGTTCAATCTTAGCCAAGCAATCTAGGGTAGATTAGTGAATAAATCTGGTCAGACTGTCTAATCTTGGTCAGATAGCCCTAGGGTAGAGTAAATTCTTAACCCAACAGTCTAATATGGGTTAATTGTCATAGGAAACTAGGTTATAATATAGGCTAGTGTCTTTACTCCAATAAAACCAGCTTGATGATCAATGTTATACCATGATTTGGATACCCAAGAGGTTGTTTGGCTAACCCCTTGGTGGTGTAGACATGAAATGCCTTGGGAAAAAACCCGTGAAATGCACTTATCCTAAGTTTCTCGGCGCATGTATTTTCCATGCTCTCACTTATGCTTTGTTCATATATCAATGGTCTAGATGATTGCACCCAGATCTATGGTGAACAGATCTTTCCGGACCCCCCCGACCGTTCTATCTTTAATGGAAGGGGGGGGTCCGAAATTATTGATAAGACCTGTGCACATCCGGATGGCTCGGGTTTAAGAGCATAGATCTACGATCAATATTGGATTGCGGACCCCCCCGTCTGTTCTGCCTTTAATGGAGGGGGGGGTTCTGGAATGTGTGATAAAGAACGTGCATAGATCTGTGGAAAAGAAACAAGTGCACAGATCAACAACTCAAGGTGTTTTTCGGACCCCCTGATTGATCTGCTTTTAACTAAGGGGCGGGTAAGAAAAGGAATTTTTCCTCTGGAGGGCCCCTATCTATACATGGCATTAATCTACCGGTCCCGAATCCCACCACCTCCTATCGTCTGACATACCTTCGTCACTTCCTGATGTCATCATCCACCTTTTTCGAAAGAGTCACATCCCATAATTTATGTCAGTCCTTCCCCCTCATTCGCTCGTTGCAAGCCCCCTCACCATGATTTTTACCCCAATCGGTAAATGCCACTTCACCTATCCGTATTCCTTCAGTTGTCATCACCTACCATATCACATCCTAAATGTTCCATTAGCCATTTATTACTGGAGAACCTATCCATTAACCAACAGACCTGTCTCTCGCACCCAATGGACACTTGTTTACTCAAAACTAACCTCACCCTGCCTTCTTTCACCATTTACTCGCTCATCACACCAGAAAATTTTTACCCTGTTTTTTCCATTTTGTCAGTCACCCCCACCTACAGTCATCCCCTCTAACATGTTTTTTTGCAGGTACTATTGTAATAATGGCACCAAAGTCAAAATGTGCAGAAGGAGAGGAGAATCTATTTTTCCCACCTCCTGTTGAGCTCGACAGGATACCACTAGCTGAAAAAGATTATTTAATCGTAGATACTAAGTGCAATTTCGATTTCGCAGACCTCCAGTCATGGTTCAAAGAATTTTTCCTAGACCAGAGTGACGAAATTGGACTCTGGGAGTCCAATCTACCCCTGTATCTCTTTCCTCTGATTCACTTTTTCCAGAGTTTGCCCTCAAATTCCAAGCCCACTACATTCCTGAGAAAAGAGCCATCGTTTGCTCGTCTAGAGAATTTTGTTCCTCATCACGCCTGAATCCATCGACCAAATTATGCAAATCCCCCGAGATGACTCTGCATCACCTTTCAACCTTGAAATTCTTATAGAATTATACCAGAAAATGACCTTCCCCCAAAGAGATAAAATATTTGAGCTTTTCCTCCCACCATCTGCTCAATTTCCCTCCACAAATCCCCTTTATCCTTCTTCCATGTTTTCGACCAAAGGAAACCAGATCATCTCGTCCCTATGCACCTTGTTGGGATACTATTCAGATCAGTGGGTAGATGAACCCATTCTGGAATTTTTATCCATTTTCTCCACCGATGAGAAGCCCACAACCTAGTTCGACTTCATCACATTCCTAGCGAACAATATTCACGACCAATTGGTTAATTTTTCCATGGAAGGCATGTTCTGGTACTCTTCTGTATTGGCATACTTGTTCGTTTTCTTCCAAGCAAAAAAATTCATTTTTTCCATGCAGAAGATGGATGGAGATGGTAGACCCCAGGCAGTGATCGCATGGACCTCCCTGCTCAAGAATAACTCCACAGAGTTCAGTTTCAAGGAGTTCATCTATCAATTCTACCACCCAATGGTAAGTATGCTTAGCGGCAGGCCCGAGCCTAGGATAAATGATGAAGTATAGAGGATCCTGCATCTCTTGGATCACACAAAGAGAGGTGATTGGTATTTATACCAAAATCACACTGAGATCAGAGTATATGGGTGCGAGTTGGCACCGTATAAGCTGCCCAAATACCTGCCTATCAGAATTTTTTCCCTGGAGTACATAAGGTAGATGATAAACTCTGATGATATTCACTTCGTGTCACTAAAAAAAAAGCAACAACTCAGAATCAAAGGGAAGATTGGCTCTTTCATTTGCAACAATCGTGGCGTTGGAGAAGAAGCAAACAAGATGCTGAAGGAAATGAATTTCTTCATGAGTTTCCCATGGCATTACGATCCATGTGGGATTATCTTTGAGATGAGGGTGAAAAACAAGAACATCCCATATGTCCACGAATCCAGGCCTGAAGTCGAGAAATTTGCAAACCAGATAGTATGGGAACCTAACACTTTGGTCGAAATAGAACAACAGGATCCCCCGACCATTGTATCACAAACAACCACACCACACGTTCTGAAAGAGAAAAGGCCTAGGCAAGATTTATCTCCGCCTATCACTGAGGTGTTGTCAGAAGAATTCCAATTGCATACCAAGAGGTCTAAAACAATTTCATCTCCTGACCCCACTGGGGAAAAGGAAGTCCCATCTACTACAATGACCAAGGTTGATAGGCCACCCTTCAGTGCAAGCCTCTATCATATCATAACCTCAGTGTTGCCAAAGAAATCTACAGATACTCCACCGAACACCCAGCTAGGAAATGTAGGACCGAAGCTGAGCATCTTTGAAAAATATGATCTAATCAAGAAAAGGAATCAGACCCTGACCAACAACACTTGCACCTAGTTTTGGAAGTAGACGTCGACTGCACAACATAGGCTTCTATAAGCATTTGACACTGAGAAGGGAATAATGCATGTGGCATTCCTCCAAACGTAGGTGCCATATCCAAAGGTAATCATTGATTACAAAATGGCCACCTTTGAATTTCAAACTAAGGATGTGCATCCGGCGGATCAGATGGATTTGCACAAGGAAACAGGGGCAATGGTTTTATATACGTTGGCGCATTCTTCCATGACTGCATCCAAATTGCAAGTGTCCCTGAACAACGTCCAAACACAGTTGAAGTTGGAAAAGATATCATCTTTTGCCAAGGACAACAAGATCAAGACTTTCGAGGAACTAGTCCTCAAGATCGGTTACGATCCTTCGAACATGAAAGCAGTTGAGGAGATGATTAAAAGGAAAAATTCCGACATAGCCTCCTTAAGGAAACAACTGAAACTGCCTCCAATAGAGGATTCGCAGGTGAAGGAGATAGCAGAGGCAGAAGGAGAAAAAGATGAAATGCTCAAGCTACTCATGGAGAAGAATGCACAACTAAAGGAAATGGAAGCTGAGATGGAGAAGCTAGTAAAAGAGAAAGAAAAAATGAAGCCAATGGAAGTCATTCCATTGAGTGCCATTCCACTTTTGGGAGTGATCATAGTGTCAATAATAGATTTCCCATCCGCGACTCCATTGACATCCCTGGAAAAGACAACTGAATTGGCTAAGTGTATGGAGAAGATGAACCTACAAGAAACAGAGATCAACAGTCTCAAAAAGGAGATTGAGAACCTTCAGGAACTCAAATCTTCCTTTCAGATCAGCCTCTCCAAGGAAAAGCAGGTGTCAGACCAGCTCAAGCAAGAGTTACAACAGCTCCGGAAGCAAACAGTGGTAGGTAAAACTTTGGCCAAGGTTAACGAAAGTGTCTAGATAAACATCACCAAGTCTATGAATGAGAAATGGCCCATGATACGGATCATGTTTGAGTAGAATGAATTGGTGCAGAGAAGAAAACAGGCCATTGAGAAGATTAGATCAGAATTGGGGGAGATGCCTACACAGGCTAATGAAATCATCAAGTTCCTAAATTCTAAGACCAGGGAGGAGCTAGAAGAGATTAAAATTGAGGATAGAATAGAGACCATACTTGAGGTCAAAAGCGTTTTGACCAAGAGAGGATTAATGCCTCAGCTGGAAAAAAAGGTCTAGGCCATGGACCTAGGGGTAAAAAGTTTTTTTAGTAAGACTGTGGCTCTATAGAAGAAAGGTCTTCCTAGTCTGAAGGTAATTAATGACAAATTGATGACACTCCCAGACTACAAAAAGATACTGGATGATGTGGCTAAGGACAGTTCGAAGTTTTTAGGAATTCAAGGCACCATCACTGGCAAGGCATTTCTAGATGCACTTCAGTGGGACATCGGTATTCAGCATGAGATTCGATACATCTTCTTCACCAAACCTACCTTCACCAAATACACAGAAATGGATGAAGTTTATCGAAGGCTACTCAAAGTAAACGTGCACAATCATCTTCGATGGGAAGAGCTCTGTGATCTGATCAAGTAGCTGATGAGCTGTCCCAGCCCAGTCATTTGTCTAGTCAGATGAGGTCGTGCAAAGGCCTCACCAACGGTCCACCCAGAAAATAGCATGCAGTTGTGACACATCATCAAGCAGTTCCTAGATTTATGAAATTTGTTAAGTTAGTTAGGCTAAAAATAGATTTAGCACGTCCTATTCATCAATGATAGGATCGTTTTGTAATTTTGAGTTATAAATACTTCATCTTTCGAAGTATTGAAGGTTTTTGATCTTCACGCCCCGAAGCTATCAGACTGTAATATTTTTGAAGAGATCTTCCATTAATACAAAGAGGCATTTTACAAGATTCTTATGTGTATTCACTAGTGATGTTTTTCTCTCTAAGTTAAATGTTATTTCGCTTTGTTATCACACTGTCTTCTAAATCTAATCTTTGGAAGTAATGAATGTTGCAAGATTTATCCCATATACCCTGTTTCTGACTTGAAAGATTTTAGTGTTTTATCTTCTCATTTTACAATAAAGAAATTCTTAGCTGCTTCTTTGTTGTGATTGTCTTTCTCATATTTTTTTCTATACCTCGTTTATGCTACTGAAGAACCCAGTGATTATATTATCTCACCCTGTGAAAAGTTCCTTTGTTTTTCTGGTAAGGATTTCATCTTTATGACACGGACCCCATAGCCCAATGGATGTGTAAACTGTCTCAACCAACTCGACAAACACTATGACAACAAAACGAACTTATTTATTTACCTAGCCTAATATTTAAAAATTTGAAACATATCTATATCATATAGAGAGATCCCTCTCTGAAGTTGGAAGGGTTAGATCCCAGCTTCAAAAGTGGTTGGATAAAGTTACCTCGCGTATATTTCTTCTTCTAAACAACCTCTAGGAAATTTACAGAGTGCTAACATAGTGGCGACTTTTCAAAACCCTGACTTTGACACCCTTTCCGAACAAAGCCTAGTTAGACCATGATCCGATAGTTTTGTGATTAAAATCATTTTCGACCCAACCATTTTGCAACCCCGGACTCCTGAAGTTCTATCCCCAACTGCTAAACCTCAAACCACTCCCTCGGTGCTAGCCAATCCCTCCTCATCCTCTTCTTCGATCGCTACCTTGCCTATCACCCAGTTTGTTATCCCACCTCTTCCACCCATCATGGCAGCCAGATATGCTCCCTTGCTGTTGGCCACGCCTCTTCATGCCACACCCCAAGACTATCAAACGCAACTCCCACATTTCAATGGAATAGGACCTTTGAATGCCCAACAACACGTTGATAACATGAATGATTATTTTAACCTGCACGAAGTAGATGAGGCTGACGTTCAAATGAGATTGTTTGCCCAAAGTTTGACTGGTGACATTAAAAAATGGTATAAAGGTTTACGTGTTGCCTCATTCCTTTACCTTACCGCATTGCAAAGGAGTTTTCTGGACAGATGGGAGGTAAAGAAAAACCCTCTCCAAATATTGTCAGAATACGAAAGTATCAGAAGAAATCAAGGTGAGACAATACAAGATTACAACACTCGTTTCAATAACCTGTACAACGCGATCCCAGCCGAAATAAAACCTCCACAGGGTTTGGCATTGATAAAATTCCCTGATGGTTTTGACACTGATATGTCGTACCAACTAAGGGAAATAAATTCTACCACCCTAGAAGACATGCAGAAAAGTGCAATAAGTGTGGAAGCCAATTTGTTGGAAAAAAGGGAATGACAGAGGTCAGAGAGGAGAGTCACCATTAAAGAGGAACCTTCCACATCAACCTCCAATTCCAAATTGGATTCCTTGGCCAGAGCAATGGAAAGAATGATGGAAAGACTTACAGTATCAGAAAGAAACCCACCGAGAGAAAATCCACCAGCCCCTCAAGTTTGGAATCCTAACTTCAGGAGAAACCCTCCTCAAATCAGACAGAGAGATCCTAGGGATCAAAGAGAGAAGAGAGGTCTGGATCAACAAATCAGACCCCCCCTATAAGAGAATTATGTTGATAAAGGAGAGGAGGTGATCGAGGAACTAGAGGATACTCACATAAATCTCATGGGCATTCACAATAACGAAGCTATTTTCCTTACCCAAGAAGAGAAAGAAAATTTTCTTCTCAATCAAACAAAAGTAAGTGAAGAAGTTGAAGATGTCTAACAAAAGGCATTCAAAAATGCCATTTTGGAGGTACACCGACAGTATAATCTGCGAAGTAGAAATACTGAAGGAAGTTCCCCGAAAAAGATGGTTGAAACGAAGAAAGTAGTTGAAACCAAAAAAGCCTCTGAGTCATCTGCTGAGAAGATTCATGAGAAGAGCAATGCCAAAGCTCCAACAAAAAGAAACCTTGCTATTTTGAAAAGATCTCTGCAGTTTGAAGATTCATCAATTAATCGACCAAGTACTTCTGGCCAGAAGAATGTGGTAGAAAAATCAGAATTGATGAACCAAAGTAGAGTCCCTACACCTTTCAGCCTCAAAGGGGAATTAGCCAAAGTAAAAATTCCCATTCCACTTTCCGAGTTGATGAACAAAGATGCTTATCGTTCACAAGTGATTAAAGCAATGACCATTGAACCTGATATAGGTACGAAAGCCTTAACCGTTGGATCAACAAATTATTCAGACACTGTGAACCTTACAGATGACCAACCTGAACTTCTGTTCGGACCTGAAGTGGATGGCCAAGCTGATAATGGAGCTATTTCTCCTTTTTACATTAGCATGAATATACATGACCTGATCTTGCATAATGCTATGCTAGACTCGGGTGCTTCCCATAATTTGATGCCTAAAGCAGTGATGGAGAAACTGGGACTGGAGGTCACCAGACCTTACAAGAATTTACACTCATTTGACTCCAGTAAAGTTAGATGTATTGGTTTGATCAAGGACCTATGTATCACCCTGGTTTAGATCCCTGCAAAGAGCATGGTCATGGATGTAGTAGTTGCAAACATCCCCCCGAAGTATGGAATGTTGTTATCCCAGTCTTGGGGGGCTAAATTGAGAGGTACCCTGCAGCTGGATATGTCGTATGCCACTCTCCCAGTTTTCGAGCAACAAAGAAGGCTATACAGAGAAACATTGATGAAATACATGGTCAGTAGCCAAGAAAAACCACACAATTATCCTCTTTACTCTGTGCATTATGACTTGGATTATTTTATCCTGTATAATGATGGTGACATAAAGGAACAAATCACTCGACTGGGAGAAGATACATCTGGTCCGGATGAAGGCCAAGAAATCATTGAGGTAGATAGAAAGAAAAACGCAATAACGGAAGAATTACCGGCATATTTTTGCAGCATGGATTTTGATGGAGAAGTAAGCAAAGAAGGAGATGAAGTGGGAGTTTGGCTGCACAATCACAGAACCAGGTATTCAGAAAACCATTCTTACAAATTAAATTTCCAATGCACTAACAATATCGCCGAGTATGAAGCCTTGATGCTCGGTCTGAAACTTTTAAAAAGAGTTGGTGCCAAATAGATTATGGTAAGAGGTGATTCTGAGTTAATAATTAAGAAAATTAAAGGTGAGTATGCTACGAAACATCCTCGTCTTAGAGCTTATAGGAATGTTGTTCATGATGCCATGAGATGTTTCACTGAAGTTGATTTGCAGGTAATGCCAAGGGGACAAAACATTTTGGCAGACGGATTGGCTACATCAGCAGCCACATGTAAGATTCATTTTCGATTGACTCTCCCATACACGGTAGAGGTAAAGTGTAGACCAACCGTTCCCAACAATATCAGGTACTGGCAAGTGCTTGGTAATGATGATCAAATCAAAGACTTTCTGCAGTGTAAAAATGATTTTGAATGTACAAATATAGATGAACGAAGATGAAAATGTAAATAGATCTGATTTCGAAAATGATAGTGTAAATAATGTAGATTCAGGAGAATTAGGCGATGATGAGATGGAGACCGATATTTTGCATTTGAAAAGTAATGTTTTACCTAGGGGTCTAGTTCCTTTAGAGGACTTGTTTGATTTTAACGATGTAGTCAAAAAACCAAAAATCGAAGCCTGTGGACAAGAAGTAGAAGATTGTAATATAGGGACAAAAGAGGAACCCAAGGTGGTCAAATTGTCCAAATCACTACCCCCTGAGAAAAACTCAAATACATTGAGATATTCAAGTAATATTCAGATGTGTTTTCCTGGGGCTATGAGGATTTGAAAGCTTATGATACCAGCATCATACAACATAGGATTCCAATAAAATAAGACCAAAACCCGTTCAGACAGAAACTTAGGAGAATCAATCCCAAGTTACTCCCCCTGATAGAAAAGGAAATCAAAAAAATGTACGATGCCAAAATCATAGTCCCATTGCATTTTTCCAAATGGGTCTCCAATTTGGTCCCGACACGTAAGAAATCTGGGGAAATCAGGCTTTGCATTGATTTCCAAAATCTGAATAAGGTATCCCTGAAGGACAATTACCCCTTACCAAAAATGGACCACATACTACAAAGGGTAGTCGGATCCAGTTGAATCTCTTTGTTGGATGGGTTCTTGCGTTATAATCAGGTCCTCGTTCACCCAGATGACCAAGACAAAACCGCTTTCACTACACCATGGGGCACTTTCATGTATGTGAAAATGCCTTTCGGTTTGATGAACGTTGGAGCTACTTTCTAGAGAGCGATGGACATCTCTTTTCTGAAAGAGTTAGGTAAATTTATCGTCATCTATCTAGACAATGTAACTGTGTTTTCCCAATCTGATGACAAGCACCTATGACATCTCAGACAATTCTTTGAGAAATGCAGGAGGTTTGGGATTTCTTTAACTCCTAAGAAAAGCCTTTTCAGAATAGAGGAAGGCAAACTGCTAGGGAACATAATCTCCAAGTATGAAATCAAAATAGACCCTAGCAGAATCGAGGCCATACAAAAATTAGAACACCCAAGAAGCATCAAAGAATTACAGTCTTTTATCGAGAAAATAAAATTTCTACGAAGATTCATACCTAATCTGGCTGAGCTCCTCAGAAACATTACAAATATGCTAAAAAAGGATGTAAAAATAAAATGGGACACCGATTCCAAGCAGTGTTTCAAACAAGTCAAACCAGCACTCACACAGGCCCCCGTCCTGACCAGTCCTGATTTTACCAAGAATTTCTATCTTTTTTCTTTCGCTTCTGAACATACCATTGCAGCGGTATTACTACAGAAGAACAATGAAGGGTATGAACAACCCATATCCTTCTTCAGCAAAGCGTTAAGAGATTCTACTTTGAATTACAAGATAATGGAGAAACAAGCTTTTGCCTTGGTAAAAGCCATAAAATATTTTAGAGTCTACATTCCCCATTCCCACACCATT
>ML823494.1:0-10111 GCA_009831015.1 Picea engelmannii
GATAATAATAAAGGAAGGACCTGGCAATTTCTCTGGTGGACGTAGCCCACACTGGGTGAACCACGTAAATTTGTGTCTCTCTTGTATTGTGTGTCTTCTATGTTTTGTTTCTGCATTTGTTTTATTTTATTGCTCCGTGGTCCTGTTTTTCTAACACAAGTTGGAACTAGTGAGTTGGAGGATACAACTTACACAAGATGGCAAAAGGTTGAGTCACTAGGGTTGGAAGGAGAACAAAAAGAGGAATGGAATAATTTTGTTAAGGGCTTAGTTGGGTCGGTCTTTGTACTAAATAATGAAAAAGATACATTACTTTGGTCTCAGGACACAAAAAGGGGACATGTTAATGCTAATCATGCTTACAAAGTTCAAATGTTGGAGGTTAGGGAAGTTGAACCTTGTTATTAGTATAATGAACTCTAGAATTGGCATCCACCCTTAAAAGTCAAATTGTTTGTCTAGTTAATGATGGAGCAGAGAATTCTTACTTGGGAAAAATTGAACAAAAGAGGTTTTAATGGGTCGAGTAGATGTGTCATGTGTGGGATCCGTGAGGAAACAATGTTTCATCTTTTTGTGGAGTGCAGGTTCATCAAAGGTATTTGGAAAACAATTTCAAAGGAATTAAATTTAGTCAATCCTTGGGATGGAGCTCATATTGCAAACTATTTTCACAATTGGTTAAAAAAGAAGGAAAATGGGAATGAAATCCCTTGCTTTATTTGTTGGGAGGTTTGGAAACAGATAAATTTAGTTATTTTTTAAGATTTACCTCCTAATCTGGTCAAAGTTAGCAACTGTATTCTACAGGATTTGGGAGAATTAAAAGTCTCACAATGTCTTAAGATAAGAAGGATAGACAGACCTCCCATTCTAGATTAGAATTTGACAATGGATTTTTTTTATGGAGCTTCACAAGATAAGGGTTTTAAATGTGGGGTTGGTTCTCTATTAAAATGCCAAGTGTTGGGTAGCTTCAGATTAAAAATGAATTGTGGTAGAGGAACCAATACTAGGGGTGAACTCCTTGCCTTGTGGTGCATATTATATTTTGCAAGATATAAAAAGGTTACAAGATTACAACTAGTAGGAGATTCAAAGATTATTATCGATTGGTTTGCTAATGATAATAACTTACATGTGATCTCTTTGCAGCCTTGGATGGAAAAAATTAGAATGTTGAGCGGGATTTTTCAACAGCTCAAAGCTCAACATATATACAAAGCTTATAACTAGAAAGCTGACTAACTTTCAAAGGATGCTTTGTGACTGGAAGAAGATGAAATTTATTTTGCAAAGGTTACAGAAGGACATCCAGATAATTTTGAAAGATTAGCAATAAATCGATAGATTATTGGTGCATGGGTGAAATTTGGTTGATGTATATTTTGAAATAGAACATTGAAGCAAGACCGCTTATGGCTTATTGTATTTTGATGTGTAAAACAATGGTTATTTACTACAGAGATAAGAGGCAATGAGCAGTTTTTTTTTTGTTTTTTTTTGTAATATGATCAGATCTTATGTTTGTTTAGACTAGGAAGAAGAACTTAAAAGACTTGGAATGGGTGGAAGATCTTGTAAAAGACCCATTATATTCACTAATATAAGTCATTTTTCTTTTTGAAAAAAAAAATCATTATCAAATTTCTATAATGATTATCCACAAAATTCCAAAAATAAAATCTTTAGACTTGTCTTTTAAAAACATTTTTCCAACTCTTTAATTATAAAAATCTCTTTAATTATAAAAATCAAATTCTTAAAAAGTTAAAAACATTTTTTCCATTTTTTTTAATCATAAAAACTTAATATTAAAATAAATAAATTATTTTTTTATAATTTTTCTTATATTCTAATTAATTAATTTTTTTAATTATAAAAACTAAATATTAAAATAAATTAATTATTTTTTTATAATTTTACTGATATTCTAATTAATTAATCTTAAAAGAGACATATTCCCTTCAACCATCTTCCCATTTTGATCATTTTTCTTACCAAATGTATACTTGCTTGAGAAAAAAAAAATTGGCTTGCGTGTCCTTTATTCAACCATTTTCCCATTTTGATCATTTTTCTTACCAAATGGATCCTTGCTTGAGGAAAAAAATAAGTGGCTTGTTGGTCATTCTTTATATAATGATTACCCTTAGCAATGGTTACTCCCACAACCTCACCCTAGTACTCAAAATGATCGCTTCACGGATATATCATGAAACAACTAACCAAATGGATAGGAAAATGTGTTCTAAAGCTTTCATAAATTAAAATTGGGTCTTGGTAGCCATCATTATCAAAATGAATTGATAAAATTTGCTTCTAAGTTTTATAATTGTCAATACCTTAAAAAATAATCCAAACTTTATGACGTAAGTTGAGATGTTTAAAAATTACCTTGTTAGAAAATTAAATGCACTAATTATATATTATTTTTATTAATTTGCATTTTTTGTGTGTGTTTTTTAATATATATATAGTTTTTGGTTTTTCATTTGATGTGACATTTTATTTATTTATTTATTTATTATGTATAAAGATTTTGTGTCAATAAGGGAAAGTGTTTAACTTTGTGTAGATGGTTTTTGTGGAGTCCTAGTTTTGAATGGTTTTGGACTCTTCCACTGCATGATCACCTTGGTAGTTATTGATCGGCATGGATGGACATGATGGAAGGTTGATAGTTAGAAGAGTGAGTTATGGAGTGACTCGACCCATTAGCAAGGTGCACCATGAACATGTTGGATGCCCTTTCTCAAATTAGGCGCACCACAAAGCTTGACAACACACACTAGTTGGGCACACCAAGAGAAACTTGGCAAGGAAAGATAAAGAGGGTTATCACGGGTAACCTCCTCTGCAAACATGCACTACACATGACAGACAAAATTGACATAGAGAGCTTGATTGGCTTGGGTGCTTGGACTACATGCGAACCAATGGAGTTGGGTGACCCACACTTGGGGGTTGCAATGGACGACGGAAGTGCCTTCAGGCACAAATATTTGTGAAGTGCAATCATGGGACACATTTGATAGGCGCACATCCAATAAACACACAATCATCAAGCACACATCCATCGTACACACTTGGGTGCAGACAGATGAATTCAGGTGGACAAGGGCATAGTCGGGCAGATTCAAACGGAGTTGGTCGAATTGGGTGGACTAGGGAAAACTCAGACAAACTGGACAGACTTGGCTTGAGTTGGGAGAACTCGAATGGACGGACTGGGATGACTTTAGATGACTTGGATGGACGGACTGGGCGAACTTGGGACAACTTGGGATGACTTGAGTAGACTTGGGTGCACTTGCTGGATGGACGATTAGTGGAAAAGTCACCAAAAGAATCAAGTTGGCAATGTGGGCACTTGGGTCCACCTTAGGATGAAGGGGCTTGCAAGAGCAAGGCAAGTCCCATATGAAATAATGATGCCTCAAAAGTGATAAGGTAGAAGAAGTGAAGGTCAGTCTCCCAAAGTGTAAAGGAACTCCACAATTGTGCTAAGTTTAGGGTTAAGTGCAATAAGGTGAATTGCATTGGCTGAGAGAGAAGAAGAAGAAGACAGGACCCATAAGAGGTAGGCATGTGGTTGATTCAAGGTTGAATTGTGCAAGTCTGTTGTGCAATAGGAAAAAGGCTATTTGCCCTAGATTCTTTGTACATATGTAATATAGTTGCAGGAAGAAGGCTCCAACTCCCTTGTTGTATATCCATGACATTATTCATATAATAAAGTTAAGGCACGTGCCTTGGATGTTGCCTATACATGTGTGTTGTGGACTCTTTATGATTGTTGGATGTTATTGTTCCTTGCTTTTCTTGTGTTGGCTAAGTATTGAAATATTGGCCAAGTGTTAAGTATCACTACGATGTTTTAAAGCCATGGTTGGATGTGTGCCTATTATTGAATGAACCTGGTTGAGTAAGATTCTGTTCCATTGATAGTTTGTATCTTAAGGCAAAGTTATGGGAAGACATTAAGTGAAGAGGAGTATTCTAGTTATAGTAGGTGCAGGTTGGCCAAGCCCCTATGGCCAAAGCAAGGCAATGCCACATGACCTCAAGTGTTGAGATAAAACTAGGAGAAACTTGAGTTTGCAAAAAAAAAATCGAGTAGACTATAGGTCTATGATGGATGGTATTAGAGTATGCTCTTCACCTCTTTCTAAAGTAAAGGTGGTTTCAGAATTGATTTTGTGACAATTTTGGCGCTCTCACTGTGACAAGTGAAGGAACTTGAAGAAAAACAACAGGCTTTGGGACAAGTTTCCAGGCATTTGAGTGAAGTGCCAATCGTTGGCTCACATGGAGATGAAAGTGATGGTGGACAAGATCCAAAGACTCCAAGTATGAAGAATAGGCTTGTAGATTTATAAAGGAATGTCAAGAAGATGACAACCTCTCTTTGTAAGCATGAAGAAAAGGCAGAAACTTTGGAAGAAGAGATGATCCATATGCACCATACCTTTAAAAATGTTGTAGACGAATGTCAAAAGACCACAAACATGATGACTATGACCTTAAGCACCGATGTTGATGAATGTTTGAGAGCAATGGAAGACTCATTGAGCTCTGTTGTGATTCAATTTAAAGACCAAGAAGACACCATTAATGTATTGAAATGAGTTGTTGCTAGTGGGCATAGTTCGTTAGTTCCTATGAGGATAAATATCAAGGAACCATAATTGTACGATGGCACCTGCAATGCTAAGTTACTTGGTAACTTTTGATGGGATATTGAATATTACTTGGAACAGATGAATGGAAGTTCAAATGAAGCCAAGGTGAATGCTGCAACAATGTTCTTAATAGGTACCACAAAGCTTTGGTGGAGAAATCAAGTGGAGCATTTAGTAGTTGTGCATAGTACATAGAAGATTGAGAACTAGGCAGATGAAAGCAACCTTGAAGGCTCAATTTGAGCCAGGGAATCAGTCTTGGATTGCGCATAATCAATTGTGGCTCTAAAACATATAGGTAGGATTCAAGCATATGATCAAGGAGTGTTTAGGCTTCATGTTAGAAATTAAAGACATGTATGAAGAAAATAGGTTGCATTATAACCTTGGGAACCAAGTGACCTACTACACCAGAATGTGCAAACCCTTACAACAACCATCACCACAACAAACAAGCTATTGGAATACAAGGCAAAGGAAAAAGGTGGTCCAAGGACATGTTGGGATGCTTAAGGAGAGAAACGGTACGGAAAGAACAAGAAGAAAGACAAAGGGAAGGAAAATTTGTCTAGGAAGTTTGGCAAGGACAAGGCCAAGTAACTGATGCTCCTAAGGAGAAAGGTAAGCCTATTCCTTGTTGGATTTGTGCAAATATCATTATTCAAAGCATTGTCGAGTGAAGTAGAACTTGTCCGCTATGGAGCAAGTGGACAAACCCTCTGTTGGTGTTTTGCAAATCTTGGGTGTTGTGTAAGAAGACAAGCCTACTGTAAGCCAAGAGAAAGACTTCACAAGACTTTGCTATGTTCCAACAATATTGATTGGAAGATCAATCAATGTCATGATTGACAATGGGGCGACCCACAATTTCAGGAAGGAAGATGTTGCAAGAGAAATTGGATTGCAGCTTGAGCTGGTGTAGAATTATTTCAAGGCAACGAACTGAGAAGTGGAAAAGGTGATTAGTATGACCAATTGAGTCACCTTGAAGCTTGGAGATTGGAGTGGAACAATAAGTTTCACCATTGTACTTATGGATGACTTTTAGGTTGTTCTAGGGAAAGAATTATTGAGGAAGGCGAAGGAAACACCTATGCCTCACTTAGATTGTTTGATCGTCTTTTCAAGACAAGATCCATGTGCCATGCCTATAGTGAGGAAGGGGCATGATGTTGTTGGAAGAATTCCTTCCTTGAGCATGGTTTCTACAACTGGTCAAGGGGATAAACAACGTTGCAGTAGAGAACTTGGAGGCATTGGCCTTGATGAACAATCTAAAGGAAGAACTTCAGGACAAGGTCTTGTGCAATCTTTGATGAACAGTAGTTTAGTAAAGGAATTGGAGTAGAAGCTCACTAGGATTGAAGCCATAGTGGACTCCACAATGAAAACAATGGCTATAAGTGGTGGATGTTTACTTAGATAAAAATGGTGTTCTAGTTCTATGTGGACAAATGGAGACCGCAGAAGATTCAACCAAGGAAGCTAGTGAAGCATTTGACTTATATGGGCTAGTCTTGACAACAGACCAAGATGACAAAGTTGAGGAGAAATGACCCTAATATGTGAGGAACAAGGAAAAGGTTGAACCCTGATTGGGTGAACTTGGGAGAGATGCTTTGCAAGATGACCCAAAAATCAAAATATTGTTGGAAGAGGGTGATGTCAAAATTGGTTTGAATGTGCCTCTTTTGATGTATTTAGCACATAAGTATGGTAATATTGCAAACACTTCATGTGATTTAGTGGATTCTTGACATATTGGTTGTATAGATGTTGGTTATTTCCTTGGTATCCACCTACCATTGTATTTTCATTAACCTTCAATAGGGAAGCTCATTGCCTGGGAGCAGGCAGTGGAGCCTAGTGCACCTATGGAAAACGTGCCTTGGAAAATTCGGGTTGGGAACGACTTAACAATTTGAGGAAATGATAGAGATGTTTTTCTTTATTATGAAGGGTTGTACAAAGTGACTAAAATGTGGAAGGAGAATATTGTTTGGGAATGGGGAAGTGCATTCTCATAGATTGGATGCAATGGTTGGATTAGCTAGCCAAATAGTTCAAGACTTGCGTGGATCCAATGTATGGAAGCATGACAAGTTGGTCAAAGTAATAATGTAGTAGTAGGTTTGGATGGTGCAACACTTGGATATTTTGATGGTCTTCTTGATGAAGGTTGTACTACAAAAATAGTACACAACCACAACAATGTTGAACTTACATTGTAATCACAATAGAAGACAACAACAACAAAGGCATCCAAGAGGCATTTGTTGGAAAAACTTGGGCAAAGGCATTTTTTCAAAGGAAGAAATTGGAAAATGGATAGTTGCATGGAAATTCTAGCATGGACATTGTGGAGTAGTTAAAAGAATCAATTGTGGATGGATGAATGGGTTTGGGCAACAAGCTTAGAGGATAATAGGCTCTTGAGGATGTTTCCAAGGACAACAATGATTTTTAGTGGGAGAGGATGTAAGGCCCTAGCCTTGAATGGCTTCAGGTACCTCCATCGCATGATCGCCTTAGTTGTCATCAACTGACATAGGTGAACATCATGGAAGATTGATGGCTAGAAGAGTCAATTACATAGTTCTTTGGCCTATTGGAAAGTTGCACCATGGACATGTCAAGCGCCCTTGCTTATACTGGGCACACCACAAACCTTGGCAGATTACACTAGTTGGAAACACCAATAGAAGCTTGGAAGGGAACTTGGCAAGGAAAGGCAAAGAGGGTTGTCATGGGTAACCTCATCCACAAAAATGCACTACGCATGATGAATAAGATTAGCATAAAGAGCTTGACTAGCATGGGTTCTTAGACTACATGTGGACCAATGAAGTTGGGTGGCCAACACTTGGGGGTTGCGACAGACGATAAAAGTGCCTTTGGGCACAAGTTTCGACGAAGCGCAATCATGGGACACACTTGTTGGGTGCACATTCACTGGGCACACATCCACTGCACACACTTGGGTGCATTGTTAAGCACACTTGTGCGCAATCGAATGGATTCAGACAAACTTTAGCATAGTCGGGTGGATTTAGATAGAGTTGGGACAATTTGGGTGGACTTGGGCCAGGTTGGATAGACTTGGGCTAACACGAATGAATTGGATGACTTGGACGGACTTGTGCAGACTTGGGTGCACTATTAGGAACACTTGTTGGGTGGATAAGTCACCAAAGGAAGCAAGTTGACAATGTGGGCACTTGGGTCCACCTTAGAATGAAGGGGGTTGTAAGTGTAAGGAAAGTCCCATATAGAAGGAGGATGCCTCAAAATTGCTAAGGTAGAAGAAGTGAAGGTCATTCACCAAGAGTGTAAAGGAGCTCTGCGATTGTGTTAAGTTCAAGGTTAGGCATCGTGGGGGGAATTGCACTAGTTGAGTGAGAAGAAGAAGAAAACGAAAATTGTAGGAGGCAAGCTTGTAGTTGCTTCAGGGGTTAGATTCTACAACTCTATTGGGTAGTAGGTAGAAGGCTATTTGCCTTAGATTCTTTGTACATCAAAATATCATTGTAGGGAAGAGGTTGCAACTCCCATGTTGTATATTTATGACATTCTTCATATAATAAAGTTAAGGAACCTGCCTTGGGTTCCATCTATACATTTGTGTTGTAAACTCTTTATGATGGTTGGATGTTATTGTTCCTTGTTTTGCTTATGTTGGCTAAGTATTGAAATATTGGCTAGGTGTTAAGTATTGTTGGGATGTTTTAAAAGTAAGGGTTGGATGTGTTCCCATGTAACATCCCCACTATAATCTCCAATTTAATTATTGTATAATGTAGATATGAATGTGACTATGGCCAAACGATGTAATATGCATAATGTATTTTCATATTTCAATAAAAGTAATGTGAATCCAAGTGTTGGGAATATGGACAAAAATGCGGGATGATTAATCCACAAGAGAGGGGGAAGGCCTAGGGAGAGTCTAAGAGGGACTCAAAGGGAAATGGTTTATGGGTATTTAATCCAAACCCATTTTTATGAATTTTATCATCATTTGGGGAAAAATTCTATTTTTTGTTTGAGCGTATGAGATCCCAATCATTAAACTCATGTAAGAGGGTGGGTGTGAGAGTCACATCCCATATTTATTGGAAGCATGGGGTTGAAGCATGATCAACATTGGGTAGAATGAGTAGTCAATTGTCTTGGGAAAATAGAGGAAATTCGTATGGGGGATTGGGTAGATTTTGACATAGATTTTTGGCATGAACCACAAGGAGAGAGTGAGGAAAGAAAGCACCAGAGATGGAACAAGAAGGTTGGGAAAATCCATGATCATGTTGGAGCGTTTTGGAGTTGGAAAATGAAGAGACAGGTTGTCAGGCATGAAGAGTGAATTCCTAAGTGAGTTGCATTGTAACAACAAGTGTTGTTGTTGGTTGCTAGTAGTTTTCCTAACAGTGAGCTTCCAACAGAGAGATACCTAGCTACTTGAGATAGATAACCTTGATAAACAAATGTGGAACACCTGATGGACTGAGAGAAGTGAAGGGGTACATTCCTTGGGTTAGGCAGATCAAGAGGAAGATAGTTGGAGGAAATTTGATCACCACCAGAAAGCCCCACGAATATGCACCTCCAACTGATATCAAACCACAAATGAAGTTCAATTATAGATCATGTATGGATCTTCCTACTTGTCTAGCTAGGATGGATATTGCACCATCGAAACTAAACTACAATGGAAGGGTTTTTCCAAAACCCTAATAAAAACCTTGGCTCCATCAACACTCCAAAGAAATTAATCCAAAACATAATAGCAAAGTGAGGCACTACCCCTCTTTTTATCCTTCTCCCATGCCTTATAGAACTTTCCCCTTTTTTACTAAATCAAATATGACCCTTATTCCCCTTTTACTTTCACTTTAAGATTAAAAATCACTTTTAATAATGTTTAAGTAACTTCTTAATCTAAAGTTACTTTATTTCCTTAATGTTACTTTAAAAACATAACATATTCTAACTAAGTGACATTAAATAACCCCTTTGACTCCCTTTTTCTTCACTGACAAGCCAAAAAAGGCATTTCCACTGCAGAACAAGGGAACAAAAAATGGGGACATGACATATAGTTGGGTGGAACATCCTTCCCAAACAGTTGCTTGCACAAGTGTTTTAAAAAAAAAGTGTTAATCTATTTCTGAGTTATTTCATGAGTTTAATTATTGTGCTTAACTCCATGTATTTGAATGGTTTATTTGTTGTTGTGAATGAGTTTATTAGCTACATTCATGATCATTTAGAATTGTTGTAGATGCATTTAATTTTGGGTATTAGAATTTGGTTTAAAATGTGAATAAATCGTAGCTAGTAAGCTACAACAAACAAGTTAGCAGAAGATATTCAATTTTTATGTGTATAATTCCACAAGTAATGTTCCTTGGTTAAGTTGGGGGACGTTA
>ML823494.1:11709-30625 GCA_009831015.1 Picea engelmannii
AAGTCCAATGAGGTTGGAACCACTCTCAAACATCCTGAAACAATTAATGGTAATGTTAAAAATTTAAGTAAAAGGATGAAAATGAAAGATAAAGGAGAATGTCACTTTTACATTACCATTAAGAATTTTAGTAAAACCCCTCATGCGCTTTTTATTTGCTAAAACATTTAAGCAGGATGACATATTCCATCGACTCGCGACACATTGAGAAAATGTCACGAGTTAGTGAATGTGTCGTGACACATTGAAAATTTCGGAAGTTTCGCGAAATATTCGGAAGAAAATTTCGGCTAGGTGAAAATGTCGGCGACACATCCGAAATTTCCGATATAACGTCGATATATTCAACACTGCTTACAACCCATTGTTGAATGAACTTGGTTGAGTGGGACTTGGTTCCATTGACAATTTATAGCTTAAGGCAAAGTTGTGGGCATACCTTAAGTGAAGAGGCATAGTCTGGTTGTAGTAGGTGTAGGCTAGCCAAGCCCTTGTGGTTGAGGCAAGGTAGTGCAACATGACCTCAAGTGCCAAAACAAACTTGGGAGAAACTCAAGTTTATAAAGAAATATTCAGATAAATTGCAGATCAATAACAATTTTCATCACTCAATAAAAAAAACTTTTATTATATTCAAAAAAAGGTATTTAGCTTCCTAAAGTTGATTTTAAAACTTAACATGTAATTAGAAGTAAATATTGATCAAATATTTAATTGTTTTAACAAACATACACATATTTATACATAACACAGATGCTTTCGAAAAAGAAATATTTATTTAATTCTTCCAAAAAAAAATATTTATTTAATTGAAACTGACTATATTATAAGTTTATACCGCTTATATGCATTGTATTTGGGATCATGTAAATTTTTTCGTTGAGAAGAGAATATTTATTGTGAGGGCTTGAATCGAACTTCATGTTTATTATATTTTAGTTTGTAGATGTGATAATAACTACTTGTTTATTAGGTTTTCATGAAATTTTTTATACCTCTTATATGCATTATATTTGGTATCATGTAAAAATTTTCGTTGAGAATATTTATTGTGAGAGATTGAATTGAACTTCATGTTTATTATATTTTAGTTTGTAGATGTGATAATAACTTCTTGTTTATTAGGTTTTGATGAAATTTTTTGTGAAATTAATATAAATTATATTTAGTAATGTAAGCAATCAATATAAATTATTTAATAATTTGATTTGAAGTAATTATAATGATTTATATTTTTGGATGGGGTTTTAGTGCACTTCACACGTTTAATAAGGAACTCAACGCTTTTTATTTTGCCTCGATACATGTGACAACACCTGTTGCTCCCTTTAACCTTTAATACCACCTTATAGTTGCTGCTAACATCCATTTCACCGTGCTCTCAGCTAAATGCTCCAATGCACTCAGAATTGGCTTCATGTCATGGCTATGGCACTTGATCAGAATCTGGACTAGGGGTCAAAAATTTGCTCAATTTTCAAAGTGTTCGGAATGCGACGAAAGTGGTACCATTGCGTCCGTCTCGTTCTCCTGATTCCGACGGTATATTTAATTTCACAAACAGAGTCTGTGTGGAGAAGTTATCGCGATCTGTTCGCCAGGCCAAACAGGGAAAAATTTGATGCTGACTGGACAGGCCGTACAGCTGACGTAGGCGACCGTATGGTGACTTAGCAATTGATGACGTGGTGACCCTGCTAACGTGGCAAGTTCTGATTGGTTGTCAACGGGCGAGTTATGTGACGACACGTGGCATTTTATTATCGAATGGAAAGGTGCCACGTGGCATTTTATTATCGAATGGAAAGGTGCCACGTGGCCCAATGAAGGGCTGCCACGTGGCACCCCTATTTTGGCTAATGGCTTTGGTTCGTTTATCAAAACTTTTTGGAGACTGCAGGGTTCGACCCCCGGACCTCCGCATGCTACAAACGCCTTCACAAACTTCCACTAGCCACCTTTCCGCGCGCTAATTCTTATTCACTATATGTCAAAACATTTATTTCAATGTGGTAAATGTGGCGAATGGTGGGGGGTCGGGCTAGGGTTTAGCCCCGACCCCGGTCCTATGGTTTAACATATGACCGAACTGTCTCATTGCGCGCGGGAGTGGTGGTTTTAATCCACGGTCTTATTTAAAAAGAACATTTGACCAATGCATATTATACATAAGGCGCGGAGGGATTTTTAATGTGCAGCCCGCGGTCATGTAAATTTACATATGACCCTACCTCGTATGGAATAGAGCGCGGGTGGTGGTTTATTACATGTGCCATAACAAATCACGCGGAAAAGTTAGTGTTATGGTTTAAAATGCCCGGTTCTATTACGTATGTAATATGACCGTATATTGATTCCATTCGCGCGGGAGTTGGTGTTGCAAATATGACCCGGGGTCACATTGCGTTAACATATGACCGGGCTTGTTTTAATTAAAGCGCGGGAATTAAACATTGAACCATGGTTATATACATTGAAATGTGACCAATGGGTTTGGTTAATGGTGTGGGTTTCAACATTGTATCGCGGTTCTATGTGAATTAAACATATGACGACAACCATTATTTATATGACCGTAAAACATATGGTATGCGCGGGGTTGTTTTATTAAAGCCTGTGGTTATATTATATGACCACATGTTACGCGTATGGAGCGCGGATTTTATATTGGATTGTGTTTATGTTAAAATGGTCACACACACATATTACCCGCCACTTGTCACTCTGAGATTAAACCTGGAAACAGTTAGCACCTTTTGTGC
The DNA here is from genome assembly GCA_009831015.1 of Picea engelmannii. NCBI lineage: Eukaryota > Viridiplantae > Streptophyta > Pinopsida > Pinales > Pinaceae > Picea > Picea engelmannii. Next base: position 14,472 of record ML823494.1, read on the forward strand.
ACGGGATGTGGCCACATGGCCCCATGCGCCCAACACCTCCGTTCTTGGGGGCTTTATTCCGGGTAACCGTTCGACAAATTGACACCAATTGCGGGACGCGCGTGTGCTGGGTTTATGCACACGAAAACGCTCAGGAGTTAGGTTCAGACTTGGAGAGGTGTGAAATGGCGAACAGGTTACAGCAGGCTTGAAGGAGAAAAATGGCAAAATGCACAACTTCTTCAATTTTTGACCAAATCAGGTGCTGTAAAAGCCCAACTAGGGGTTTTTGGATGTTCTGAGTCCATTGGTGACGTTTTCACAGGCATTTGAAGAGCCCATTTGTAGGTTTTTCACATTTGAAGTTTGAGGAAGCTTCAGGAGCCTTAAAACCCTCATTGTTTGAGGCATTGCTCAGATGAGCACATATCCATTTTCTGAGACTGAATAGTCATTTCTGACTGTTTATTATGCTCTGAACACATTGGGATAGGTTTCATATCCATTGGAGGACTTATACATGCATTTTTTCTCCATTGAAGCTCAGGGAAGCTTGGAGGTCACATGTAGAAGAGGTCATTGTTGGATGAGCCATTGTCCATTTGCAGAGTTTTAACAGTCATTTTTGGGGTTTTTATGTATTCTGAATCCAATGGTATAGTCTGTAAATCCATTGGAGTTGAGCAGCATCTTGTAATGAGCATTTGAAAAACTAATCCCAAAGAGCCAAGTTCATTGAAGGAGGCTCAAGGAGATGTAGCCCAGAGAGGGGTGAACTCCTTTATCATCTTGGTTTTGTTGTGAGTTTGTTGTGTTATTTGCTGCACTTTTTATTGCTGTGTATTTGTTTATAACACATATTTAAGCATTTAAAAGAACATTCCTCACACATGAATTTTGCAAAGAAGAACCAAGAACTTAACACATAAACCAACTTGCACATTTTAACACATGAAGCAAGGTCCTTTTAAGGTTTATTTTATTGAAGTAGAGGGTGCTTGCATAGCATAACAAGTCAGCCTTCTATTATCATATCAACATTGGTACATTGTCTGATCCTCCTATGCTTGTGTGCCTTTACTCTCCATCGTCCCTCTTATGGTGATGCCCATCCCCTAGTTGGCTTCTATCGCCCTCCCCTTCCAACAATTTTTGCACTCTGGCGTTCTCCCTGGTTCCTACCTAGTTCTTCCTATTCGAATCTCCGCCTCTACCTCTCATTCGTCAGGCTATGCCTTGCCTTTGAGGGAAGTTGAAGAGAGGCACCCTCTGGTACCAAAACAGAGCAGTCATGGCCAACATGCACTTGGCCTTCTTCACTCCTATGCTCAGCTCCTCACCTTCGTCCTCCACTTAGTCCTCACCAGACCAAGGCGACCTTCCACCCATGTCCTCGCCATGGGCTTTCCAAGTCGAATGGTTCGATATTCATGAAAATTCTCTCAGCTATGCTCCTGGACTGCTCCTCGACCTAGCCTCGGCCTCACAACCAACATTAGCACGCCCCTTCAATCCACCACCCTTCACTCCTTCGCCACCCTCGTCACCAGCTTCTATGCTTTCACTGGAGGATTTCAACACGCATACGAAGAAACTCCAATTGGAGGCATCTCATAGCCAAGTTCTGCTCCAGTCAGACTGTGCCTCGTTCCCGACACTCCGAGATTTAATCTTAATTCTCCAAGACTTGGTCTTCGCAGTCTGTAAGGACGTCGATGACCTTCGTTTTAGGATGGAACACCTAGACCAACGCGCATAGCAAATTGAATCTTTGATCTTGACACTGCTTTGTTCCCCACATTCTTCAAACTCGTCCACCAATGTCCTCGCATCTCTAGGGGCAGTTCTTGCTCTAGACTTCCAGTGGGACGATGAACGAGGCGGGGTTGAATGTGCATAGGCGGCTGAGGACAAGCAAGACACCATGCAAGGCACACACGCAACAGAAGCTGAGGACATGCAAGCCCACCAGACACCACGACAATCGGCATGCGTACATGTGTCAACATGCATGTTTTATTTTGACAATTGTCAGTTGTTTCTGGAATGTTTTGTTTAGGTTGTTGGAGTTTTGTAATGTCTATTGTGTGGGTCTATCAGTCGATAGGTGTTTTCTAGTTCATCATATAATATTTTTTGATCTACAGTTTGAATGCATGGATAGGCCGAATCGGTTTCCCCGTAGGGTGATTCAGGAAAATATGTCTAATTTTCATTGATCTTTCCAGTCAATCTGTCAGTCTAAGTTGGTTTCCCTTCGAGGCAACTCAACACTCCAAAAACTCGTTCTCAAGATGATACTGTAATTTTTGTTTATAACAGGGAATACATAGCTTCTTACTTAACAAAAAAATATTATAATGATTTATAATATTTTTATTTAAAAAATAATAATTTTATTAATATATAAATTTGAAAATAATTATAAATTTATTTTAAATAATTATTTATTTATTTTTTAAATTAATACTTATATTAATTCATCTTAAAAAAACTGATTTTTCTCAATTAATAATATCAAACTCATCTACCCTCAAACAGGGTTAACAAAAAAAAAAAAGGTATTTTATGAAAAGGAGCATGATGTATGTTTATTACACATTTGCTTTCTACAATTCCTCCGTCACTTGGAGGAATTTTTCAATAGATAATAACATTTTAATTACTATTTTTTTTTTTTAAATCTAATTCACAAATTTGACCATTGATAAATTATATACTTTGATGAGTGCATCAACAACTTTTTTCCAAATTTGTTATGTGTTTTAGTTCAAAAGAAAACTTGTAATGGAATTCCACCCAACTTTCTTACTTAACAATTAAATTTATTTGGTCAGAAATTTATTTAAGATTATAAAGATTTATTCTTAATTCAAACTTTCTTCTTATTAGTGTTTCCACATTTTTAAAGCAATCACTATTACAATTAGTTCTAAGTCATGCAAAACATAATTTTATTCATACTCTTTCAACTTCCTTAATTTCCGCATACTATGGGACTATTTAGTGTAACAATTAAACCAATTCCCTTAATATAATATAAGCACATAATAAAAGACATTTATATTATTTTTTATTATTGATTTAATTTAAAAAAAAAAAAATCTACAAATTTGGAAACTTCAAACTTATTTCCCTTATTTTGAAAATAAATAATAGAAATAAAAAATATCCAAAAATAAATTCTTATATAAATATTCAATATAACCAATAAAACTAATAAAATATACAATGTTTCGTTAAAGTAAATCAATTCATAATATTTACAATTTTCTACTATAAATTAATTGATATTGAATAATGTAACGTAATTAATGAATTTGTTTAGGATAGAAGTAACACTAAATCAACTATATGGATTCGTTCATATTCCTTTTTTTAAAATAATATAATATAAATAAATAAATTATTTATAATAAAAGTAACAATAAATTAATTTAGCAATTTCAAAATGTATAAACTTAATTTAAATTTTTGACAGCCGAAACATTTATAAGACTAATTTAAAATTTTCTTAGTACTTTTGTGATAAAAGGCGTTGTCTCATTGTTTTACATTTTAGTTTTTTTTTTAGAAATCCGACGATTTAAATCTATAAGAAATTACAATTTTATGTTCTTTAAATTGTATTTTTAAATGCAAAAATAGATTCAACGTGCTGGAAAATCTAAAATATCCCTGAAAAAAAGCCAAAACGTAAAATGTTTATCCTACAACCTTAAAAAATGATAGACATAGAATGCAATTATCCCATATTCTCATTGAAGATTTACAGATGGAGTGGATGGAAGCAGAGAAGGGGTAGCTTATTTTACTGACAATCTCCTTGGACTTCCATATAACATTCGCTATGACGGGAATTACACCTTTTGGCCTAGAATTTGGAGAAGCAATGAATATTATGGAATGGGTTAGAGAAAAAATCAGAACAAAGGTGGACATGGTGCAGGCATTGGATTCCAACATTGGGGCTATGTGTAGTCATGTTCAAGAATAAATGGTATTGGTATTGCAGATAACATTGCTTTACACTAGAAAATTTCCCAAAGATAGCCCTTCCATGGGAGATGTCATAACTATGTTGGTTGAAGCCAATCCCAAGAGGAAAAGTAGTGCAACTGCCAAAGAAACTAATGTATTCAACCCGCCTCCAATTTCAAGTCTATTGTGAGTCTAACCAATACCATGGCCCCATGTACAGTCCCATAAGCACTCTGCAAGAAAACTCAAATAATCACGGTGGGATATTCACTTGTATTAATGTTCTGTACATAATTTGTTGAATTCATTGATGATGTATAGCTCCATTGAGAATGGAACTTGTGGCAGCTAATTGTGACATGGATTAATACCAGGAAGAATGGATTAATATGGGGGGAGTGAAGAAGTGTCAAAGATTCAGGCCCGACATCGTTGCCCTCCGTTAGATTCGAAAGTACCATAAGAGTACCGAAGGGATGAATTACTCCCGAAAAAGAAGGGGTGATGCTACGGTTGAGGGTTTCTTGACTCTCTGGTTCAAGTCGAGTTTCAACCCATCCAACCAAAGTAAATAAGTATAAGTTCATAGGAAGAGTCTAGAATTGATCAAGGCTTCCAAGAAGGGCGAAGAAGTAAGTAATAGATGAAATCGTTGAGTAGCTGGACAAATGGATAGATGTAAAGGTAAGGAAAAACTACCAATTTAGAAGGACAAGTGGCAGAGTTACACAAACCAGAGATCAAATTGGAGATGGATAATTGTAAAGGTAAGAATAAACTGCCAATTTAGAAGGACAAGTGGCAAAGTTACACGAACTAGAGATCAAACTGGAGATGTGGTAGGCACTCTCAAAGAGTGCATGACAATTGTAATGGTATTCATGAGGTCAATCCAATTGATGGCAAATGAGGTGGTGGAGAATAAAGGAGGCAGTGGTATTAGTTGACATGTTTTTCTCGGTTGATAGGTTTTGGACAAAATTTGTCCTCACATACATGCATAAAAGAGAATAATTCCACTATATAAGGAAAGTGATACTATTTTGGGTTTACAATTCCACTCTTAAATATTAAAGTCCTAAAAATAGTTATTAAATAGTGAGAATAGTCATGGAGCTTGCTCAAATCTAACCTAGATATGGAATTTATTTTGCTAATTGATGAGTACCTTATAATGAAAAGCTCTAATGGGTGATATGATATTTATTTGCCTTTCTCTTGCATGACCATAAAATTACTATCACTACACTCATTGCCCATATATTGCAAAAATCCATATAACATGGATACACCATGTACAAGTATAGTAGTCAAAATCAATAATAGTACATTGTCCAGTAGTTAGAAATCAATAGATAACATCAAAACATCGCATATAACAAAAAATATATTATATAGACATGCTAGCTAGAACCATAAGATTATAGGGAAACTCTACATTATCCAAAAAGATAACTTATAACTATTACATAATACACCTTAAATAACATTGTTTCAACATCATAAATTTTTAGAATGTAGTAAAAAGAATAAAGTGGAGTGCATTGCTATGTAAGTGAAACCCCCCTAGAAACCACCAGATAAAAAAAATAAGACTTGAAACCAAATTTCTACAAAGCCTATAGACTCAATCGTGGTAGGTATGGTAGCTGAGGAGTAATTTAAGGCAAGAATGCAAATACAAAGGATTTTTCCTCCACATATAATGAGATTCCATTGACCAACCAGGCATAATGAATTGCACTAACAAAAACTATCAAAATAGTGAAACCACTCATTCCTCAGTTTACTTTGAGGGTCACTAAAAAATTATGGTGGGTATTGTCTTTGGACAAACGTATGCATATCCAAGACTGAGATCATTCAATATAAAATTACAATTGATAGAGCAACAAAAAAAACTAACCTAACGATCCTTAAAAAACAACTCCATTCACTACGAATCCAAATATCTCCCACATTTTTTTCGAATAAATAACAACAAGTTTCATTGAGTACCTGGAAAACCTACAACTCAAAATATCCTCTGCCACAACCCAACAAACTCTTGTATTCCAAAATTCCAAACCCAAAGGCAACGATCCCTCTACAAACTCCAACAACCTTCAATGCACAAACATCTAGTTCAAGCAACGTCGCAACGAAATCCAAAACAAATAACACAAGGAAAACTAACAATGCAACCCATGAAACAAATGGTGCACAAGAATGGATACAACATAAACAACAGAGAAAACCCCACAACAACAAAGCTTTTGTTGCAAACAAACCCAAAACAATGGAGCAGAACCCAAGCAACAATAGAACCATAACTCCAATCAGCCACACAACATGCCAATGAACACATTCAAGATCATATGCACCAATTTCCAAGGCTATAGTTCAACCTTTTCCTCTCGTAAAATTCAACACGCATGACAACCAAACTAAAACACAGAGTGTTTTCTACATATCCTTGTGCGGTAGGGACAAACCCATAACAACAGAGCCGAACCCAAGCAACAACAGAACCAGAACTCCAACAAAGTAAACAAAGTAAAACCTAAATGCCACCCATTGAAAGAAAGACTATACATGTTTCTAGTTAAGCCTCCACCGCGAACAAATTCAAGCAACAATAGAACGAGAACTTAGATACCGATAAACACAAAACCACAACAACATGTAGTAAAATTCCTACTCCCAAGCAGTAAAGACAACCTTCAATGAACGCAACCAACAATTAATTGAAGGCAATAAACATAACATTATTGTCACATAGTACACACCATCACCGCCATGTCCTAGGATGCAAATCAATCCATAACTCCAAGCAACAATAGAACCAGAAGTCCAATCAACCACATGACACATCAACCAATGCATTCAAGTCCATATGCTCTAGTCTTGCCCTGAAAATTTCAACACGTACTAAAGGCAACTAAAACACAAAGTGTTTGTTATATATAAATGTGTGGCATGGACAAACCCAGAACAATATAAATTCTCACTCCTAAGTAGTAAAGAAAACCTTCAATAAACACAACCAAAAATTAACTCAAGATAGTAAACACTGCATTAAACCCATGCAACACACATTGTCACCCACTACCATGTCCTAGGATGCAAATCTCAATGCAAATGTCACATACATAAAGAATCAACTATACAACAAACCAACAAACACATTCAAACCCATATACATAAGTTTTTGAAACTATAATTCAATCTTTACTTCTCAAAAAATTAAACATATATTACAACTAACATCCCTATGAAATAGAGACATATTAAAAAAGATGCAACCTCTTCTCTCCAACAACTTGCTATGAATATAAAACATTTAAATACACCATTCATACACCATCTCTGCTCTTCACTGGTTTTAATTGAAACATGTTACTAAAACTTTTTTTTTTTTTTTTTTGTAAGTAAGTATTTTATATATAAAAAGATTTCTAGGAACCAAACCAAGAGTACAAAAAACTGAAGTCAACCGGTTGTAATTACTGAACTGCTCCAGAAGGAGAAACCAGTTCAGCCAACCGGGCAATTCGAGTATCAGAGTTTCTATCAGTCCTAGCATAAACATACAACTTAGCTACCATGAAGGTCACTAGAGTAAAAGTAAAAGCATGAAACATCCCCCTAGAGGGGTCATACAAGTGGTGTATAATCTGGCACATACTCTTGCAGAAGGCCTGGCCAGGGCTCCTCGATGACGGGTGTCCCACTGGTTTCCCACTGCATGTCCTTGGCCTCGGTGCACTTGTCCTCATGAGCAGCCGTCTCAGCACCTTCCGTCGGGGTGTGCACCTGCAAACTGATGCCTATCATCTCCCTGACTTCCGGCTGAACCGTTCCCTTGACAGTTTCTTCATTGCTCGCCGGTGTGTGCTCCTGCTCGACGGTGTCCATGAAAGTTGGCTCGAACTCCTTCCAACTAGGCTTCTGGTTTCCCTCTGCGGCTTCCTACTGATGGTCGCTCTCGTGATCGCTTGCAGTGAGAGGTGCGTCGCCGGATTCCGTAGGGGAGGCTTCGTGGCAGTTTGAAAGAAGCTGAAGGAGTACTGGCAGCCTCCCTTCCATTTGTTGAACTCGGAACTGAAGGTCGTCCACTCCTTCCCGGAGTTCAAAAACCAAATCATGCAAAATGGTGAGGCTTTCGTGCGACAGGTTGGAGGATTGCGACTTCTTTTTGTTGCTTGGTCGACCATGGCCAGTCCTTCCAAAGGGTGATTTCGCTGAGGCCAAAACTGACGCAGGAGGAGGAGAGGAGTGCCTGAAGGAAGAGGGTCCACACCAAGAAGGATATCGCCAAGAAGGGTTCAAGTTGGTGTCGATGATGGCCAGGCAGTCAAAGGTGGGGGGAGTATGGGTGGTTGACGCAGGGGGTCGGAGCGACGAAGCCGAAGTGGGAGACGAACCAGAGGGTGAAGTAGACGTGCGGGGCCTCCGAGGATGCCAGGGAGAGCCCTTGCGTGGTTGCAATCGTTGTCGCAGCATGGTGAGGCCCGGCGGGTGGGGGAGGTCTGCGGAGCCAAGGTTGAGGGCGGGGAGCGGCCGGAGGGGAAGAAGCACCATGAACGAACCAGCAGAACCAGACCCAGACTGCCGGGCGAAAACACAAACAAAACGCGGCATTGCACTCTGCGTAAAGGTGGTCGAGGGAGCTCGATTAAATGCCCCTCCCATCGACGTTTAAATCAATTTAATGCATGGGGGTAATGACCGCAGTGGGCACGAGCCGAGCACATGGCTCTGTGCACTGCTGGCCTCCCCTTGTCTCCTCTATGCGCCAAGTGTCTGGCTCCATCACCCCATCCGGATGGAAACATGTTACTAAAACTATTTTTATATATTAAAAGTTATATATATGGAAATAATTTTATTAAACAATAAAAATAAAATTGATAAAACTAAATCATACTAATTTGGATCAAATCTTAAATTACACTTTAACATGGAAAAGTTACAAAATTATAAACCTCACTCCAATTAACGTGTCCCAAATACGTGGGAGAAACTTGAATATTACACTTTACTTTTTAAAAGCAAAACTTTCGATGATTATAAAATTTCATAAATTTATATTTTATAAATCACATAAAAGTTCATTATATTTTTCTCGCCTAACTTTGGCGTGATTATGAACTTAATCAAATTGACTCTATCTTTGTCAATAAGATTAAAAAAATTCAAACATTTTGATGTAAGTTAGAGTACTTTAAAAACAAATTTTATAAAAAATTACATGCATTAATTATATTTTGTCATCATCAATTATATCCAATGCATTTATGAAATTGAGAAAAGGATTTTTTGAATTAATGAATTTCAAACTTTATGCCTATTAACTATTAACTCATGGTTGTCGATATAATGAGAAAAATGGCATAAATTTATTTTTATTTTTATATTTTATTTGTTGAATTTTGCTTTAATATTTTAGTTTTATTATAATATAAAAAATGTTTTATGCAAAAAAAAAAATGAAGAAAGGTGAAGGGCTTTAATATAAAGTTCAAATATTAAAAAAAAATTCTAAATAATTTTCTATGATTTTTTTTCTTATAAATAATTTGATTAGTTTTATTAGTTTTGAAAAATTATTATTATTTTTTAAATATGTACATATGTAAGATATTTTAAAATTGTAAATGTAAAATAACTAATATTTTATTTAGCTTTTCATATTCATGAGGATCCATTGATTTAAATTGAAGGGTAATAAAAATATTGGAATATCATGAATTTTTTTTTACGAGCAAAAGTGAATGTTAAATTTTAGCATTGGCACCAAGGTAAAATCACCAACATTCATTTACCACATACCAAATAACCACTACAAAGATCTTGCCCATAACAAAATCATCTTCCATAAAATAATATGCTACAACAAACTTGTAACTTGCACCAATCAAGCTTATTCATCTCACACATAAGCTATGCAAAATTATCACATTTGAAACCCAATGTTAACTTTGAACCACTCCATCCATTGCATTAACAACTCATTCAACCCTGGAACAAATCATCCAACCAAATTCCAAATAAACTCGCATTCCTCTTTTTATACCAAATGTGGTCATTCATTTGTTTTTCATTGAAAGATGTTGACCCACATGTTTCCTCGAAACATGGCTAACATGAATGAACATGCTCTCATATCCAACCAAATTCCAAATAAACTCGCATTCCTCTTTTTATACCAAATGTGGTCATTCATTTGTTTTTCATTGAAAGATGTTGACCCACATGTTTCCTCGAAACATGGCTAACTCAATTCCTCTCTATCATGATGGTTGATCCTAATACTTGAGCTTTTGCAAGCCGAGTTAAAAGATGAAGAAAATTTATTTTTAAAAATGGTCATTCCTTTTGGCAAGATTGTCAACAATATGATAGAAACAAAAAGAAAAGAAGAAGATCTTCCATCCAAAAATCGGATCGGTCAATTGAATGCATGTTGGAAAGAAAAAGTGAAGAACCTGCATCTCATAGTTGAGTCATGTGAACAAGCCATATCGAAGAAAGATAAATTATTCATTAGGCTATCAAATATAGACTTAGCCGGGAAAACCAATGACTTCCAAGACCGCGACTTAATCGCAAACTCCTTGCCCTTAACCAGGAAAGAGTTTGATAAACATATTGCTATGTTTAAGGCCTTGTCTCTGGAAAAGTTTTACAACATCCTTCAATTTGATCAAACTCACGTCCACGACTGGCTAGTCAAATATGCAGTACAGAATGAGGAAATTCATCAGGCTCTCTGTAATATTTCTATCAACTTCCAGGAATTACAAAACAATATTTTCAACATAAAAATCCGGAATGAGATCAACATCGCCCCAATGAGAAGCTACATTGAAGAATGGCTCAAAAGGCATTTGAAACAGGTCGCCGATGAAAAGCAACAGACAATTGTCACCATTCTAGCAGCCATCGAGGACATCCTTGAAACCGTAGTCGTTGACAACATCAATGAGATGACAGCCGCAAGCAAATAGCCAAAGGGCTCAAATGTACCCTCACTGTAATTTTACTGATCGCATCCTGCTTTGTTTATCAACCCACTTACTCCAGTTTCTTAAATAGAGATGTATACGCAAACACTTATACCTTTCCATTTATTTATTTTTTGCAGGTATTGCACTCTATCTTCTTTACACAATATTGTTTCTTGTACATATTTCTGTAATGGTCTGCGGGAGCCCCAATCCCATTCTACATGACAAATGCATTGAAATTTCGGTTTATTTGTAACAGACTTTCATTTCTTTGTATATTTCAAAATTTCCAATAGTATGTAACAAATTTTTATTTTTGGACATATTTCAAATAAAAATGCATTCAAATTATTATATGTTACAGACTTTATTCTTATCTTACACCAGTCTGTATCACAACTGCATTCAATTTTTAATATGTTAACATATTTTTATTTTTATCTTTCACCAGTCTGTATGACAATTGCATTTAATTTTGTATATGTTATAAACTTTTATTTTTTTATATATTTCAAAATAAATGGTGATCTACAATGCAAGCATCATTTACTTATACCCCATGTTCATAAATGAATTATTTTTTTTATGTTTCTTCTCCTTTTAATTTTATGTCTTCATATATTTTTATCTTTCAACAGTCCATATGGCAAATGCATTTAAATTTCCAAATTTATTCTTCCACTGTCAACAAATTTGTAGTTTGTTATATACTTTTCAAAAATATATGTTTGCTATATACTTTCAAAAAATATATGGTTCTCTCCCGCCAAGCGTCATTTACTTTTACCCTGTGTTCCGTGATATACATGTTGCACACAACATTTCCGTGATATACATTTTGCACCAAACACTTGTTTCATTTACATTTAGACCCCATTTTCCACATTTTGCTTTCTAACCTCGTTGGCAAAGACTACACTACCACACAACCTTATTTAATTATACCAAGGTGATGGAGAAAAAGAATTATCATGACCTTGAATATATAAGTACTAAACAAAATGATAAATATTAATTTAATTTTTTATAAAAATATTGTATAATAAAAAAAATATTTTAATATTATAAATATAATATTACTTATTTTTTATTTTTATAAATATAAAAAAATATTTTAATATCATAAATAAAAAATCATTAATATTTTATTATTAAAAAAAATAATTCAAGATGACTTTATATTAGCATGGGACAGGTACTTATCCCAACAACTCTCCGTAAATACAAAATCGATCATAAATATAAAAAATGTCCGAACGCTTCTCCTCAACTCCCACAAATACAAAAGATACGCAAGCCCTGCTCCCCCATCAAATTGCCACATATATAAACATTGCAATAAATATTTATAACCTTACTATATATATGTATATTTTAATCATTATTTATTTATTATATATTTTTTAATGTAAATATCTATTGTATTAGTTATAAATAGAATATACAAAGAAAGTCAAGTTGATCATGTTTTAAAAACTTAAAAATATTAGTTTGAAAATGTTTATACTTGTTTTTAGCAATGGTTATTAGTCTCTGTCAAAGGCTTGGGACTATAGCAATGAGTTGCCTTTTAATTGTCTATTAGTTTATAGTTGATTTTATATTTTTGTTTTATATCAAATGTGTAACATAAGGAATGAATATATATATTTTTCTTAATAATAAAATAAAATATTTTTCTAAAATTTGATTGGCTGATATGTTTGATGTGTTATTGCAGGCTTCACGTAAATTAATGTATAAGTTTGACAATGAAAGCCTGTATTTATTAGAGCCTATTGTACTGCACTGCAAAAGTCTTATCTCTTGCATGCATTCGAGAGACTGGGATTTAGTTTGACCAGAATGGGATTTAATTTGAAATCCGAGAATGGATTCCAGCCACCAGGGGCTTAGGTGAGGATTGTAGGGTATGATACGGGGTTGACTGATCCGGTTCTTTATCGAAACGAAATCACTCGATTAACAACTTAAAACGAGCCTTAGCCAAAGGTTTTTCTTTTAAGAGTGGATTAATTAGGTCTCCCAAAGACGACGAGAAACATCTCAGAAACAAGTTCTCGTAACTACCCAATTTAATCTTATCCTTTAATTCATGACTAATGTCTTCGAATCCATGCGCCGAGTGCCTTCGTTCACCAATGGTGTCATCACTGTCGGAATTTTATGGATTAAATGTGGTTATTTGTTAACACAAAAAATTTGATAAATATATAAAGTTACATTATTAATATTATTTTATAATATATGTAATAATTTTGAAATTCCAATTTTAATTATTTATAATTATAATTTAAGTAAATTATTTTTACTTTCATAATGATTACATTTTTACATTTATTAAAAAGTTAGTTCAATGATTTTTTTTTTATCTATTATTTATATTTAAAAAATAGATAAATAAACATAATAATATTATTTTAATATTTTAAATTTGTAAAATTAATAATGAACCACATTATTTTCTATTCCATCCAAACATTTATCTTTAGTCGAGCTTTTTATTATTTCATTCAGATTTATTTATTTTCTACCAACTTCATGCGTTTTAACAAAAAATTAATATAAAAAGAAATTAAGCGAGAGTTTTTCCATTCCTTGCGAGTCTAGGTTGAATTCCAATCTTTCTCACAGTATAGTTATCCGTGTTAATTATAAGGTGTCAACTATCATCTCCATTTCCAAATCTACTTGGCAGGGACTAAGCTGCCATGCAACCCTTGTCTTATATTTATCTAGATAACAAAGATAAAAGCAAAAAACAGAAACCAAAGTATTTTCCATCTTCACAAAAAAAAACATGGAGGTGGAGGGTTGTAGAAGCATCCAAGTGGACATGGGGAATATATATATATATATATATATGTTTGATAGTTTGTCTATGATCCGGGGGACTAGTTCGTGGTTGAGAAATCACAACTCAAGGGCATTTAAGCTATCAAAATTACTCGGGAATCGCATTCGGCCTAAGCCACACCAACCCTTAACATGACTGGATTTTTTGTTCCCGTAGGTTTCGAACCAGTGACTTAACATCATGGAGTGCCTTAACAATACACTCCATCATTGACCGTCCTACACCTCGAGGACATATTTTTAAAATTAAAAAAAAATAAACATATTTTTTAAATAGTTCTTTAAAATAATAAGTATCTCTTTGTCTTCACTAGAGAAAAGAAGAGAATCAATATTGCTAAAATAAGAACTAATTCTCATGAGCTGCATAGTAAAACTCGATATTGGACAATTCCTAGAACACCATGACAAGATAGAATTTGTCACATTTGTGACACCAAGAAGGTTAAATATGAAACACACTTTCTCCTAGAATGCCCTTTATATACCCAAATTCGATCCCAATTTCCAAATATTTGTCACAATACCGACCTTCCTAACCTTCTAAGTCATCAAAACTTTAGTGATCATGGAATGCTTCCCTTAATGCTTTTCAAGCATTGAAATAACCTTTTAAATTAATCCAAGTAATCCGATAGAGCATCATCATCATCATCATCATATTAAAATGCTATTATTTTAAGGTAAAATATTGTTTAAATTATCAAATGACAAAAGAAAATCAAAATTATTGAATGGTTATCTAAGGGTGAGGGTGGAGTTCGGGAGAGACAATGTGCATTTGTTATTTGAGGGTGGGGGTGATAGGAGACAACGCCCATTTGCATTTTAATGTCTTGTGAGGGTGGGCATGGGGCAAGAAAATGTGCATTTGAAATGGGTGGGGGTTGGGGAGCAATGTGCATTTCAAATGCACATTGTCTCTCTCAACCCCCACCTATTTCAAGGTTATGTGAAGGTGGGGTTGGGGTGAGAGAATGTGCATTTGAAATGGGTGGGGGTGGGAGAAGACAATGTGCATCTCCCCCCACCTCCACCCATTTCAAATTGGATGAGGGTGAGGGTTAGGATGGGGACAAACAACGTGAATTTCAAATGGTTGGGGAAGATAATGTGTGTTTCAATGGGGGAGATAATGTGCATCACCTCCCACCCCGACCCATTTAAAATGCATGAGGGAGAGGGTGGGGTGGGGTGAGAGAATATGCATTTGAAAAGGGCGGGGCTAGGGGAAGACAATATGCATATGGAATGGCCAGGGGTGGAGGAAGACAACATGCATTTGAAATGGGTAGTGTCACCATTGACCCCCACCCATTTCAAATGCACATTGAAACACATGTTGTCTCCCCTAACCCCACCCATTTCAAATGAACCATTATCTCCCCTCACCCTACCCTCACCCTCATGGTGGGGATTAAAGGGGACAATGTGCATTTGAATTGGGTAGGGGTGGGGGGAGACAATGTGCATCATTTGAAATGGGTGGAGGTCAAGGGAGACAATGTGCATTTGAAATGCACATTGTCTCCCCATGGTGAGAGTGATGTTGGGGGGAGATAATGCACATTTCAAATGAGGGGGAATTTGAAATGCACATTGTCTCCCCCATCCCCATCCCCACCCCCACGCATTTGAAATGCACATTGTCTCCCGAGGGTGAGAGTGGTGGTGGCGGGAGACAATGCCCATTTCAAATGAAGGTGAGATTGAAATGCACATTGTCTCGCCCACCCCCACCCATTTCAAATGATGCACATTGTTTCCCCCTAACCCACCCATTTCAAAGAGGAGAGGGGGGGGAAGACAATGTGCATTTTAAATGCACATTGTCTCTTCCACCCCCACCCATTCAAATGTCTCCCCCCACCCTCATTGTGCACATGAGGTTGTGGGTGGGGGGAGACAATGTGCATTTCAAAATTTTCTTGCCCCACTCTCCTGCTCATGCTTGGTGTGCATGTGAGAATCACAATGGGGGTATACTGATCCAGATGGATATCGGGGGCCACCCACCTTTTCCAAATGGCTCAAAATAGTTTTCTGGCCATTTTGGCAATTTACTATTTTTAGCAGGTTTTAACTTCCGGGGCCATTTTGAGGGCCTAAATGAAGGTTTTTTTGAGATCAAGGTTCTCAATGATAGCTAAAGGCATGATTGAGGCCCCAAAATGAATCTCCTCGATGATACCTTTCCAACGATCTATCACACGCCTAAAACGGAGATCGTATGAAAAAGTTACGACCCCGGGAAGTTGATGCACCAACTTACCCAAACGGGGCCCACATGACTTTTGGCGCTTCATCTCCTAGGGTTAGGTTTTTGGATGTCTAGGACTTTTGGCA
>ML823494.1:41254-69609 GCA_009831015.1 Picea engelmannii
CTCCCCCATTGAGAGCATGGCTATGACTAGATACCTAATGTATAAGAACAAGTTAAACAACATGGAAGACAAGAGGCTACCTAAAATTTCTTCAAAATCAAGTCATAACCACCATCGACTCAAGCGAGGATGGCATAAAGACGACTGGTCTTGGCTAAACTATTGTGGAATCATGGAAAAAACCATTTTGCAGAAAAAAGATACTATTAAAAAAAACGTCAAATCAAAATTTAAAGAGAAAATGTGGTGTGATAAAGAGTTAGAGGAAAAAAGAAAATTAAGGTATTATAAAGATGTAATCAACCCTAATCTAGAAGATCAAAATTATCTATCTATTTTTTCAAGTGTAAAGAAAAAAATAAGCATTGCTAAGATAAGAACAAATTCTCACGAGCTCCATAGTGAAACTGGGCGTTGGTCAATTCCTAAAACGCAATGGGATGAAAGAGTGTGTCACCTTTGTGACACTAAGAAGGTTGAAGATGAAAATCACTTTCTCTTAGATTGTCTAGCCTATACCCATATTAGATTTCATTTTCAAAATATTTATCACACTACCAACCTTCCTAACATCTTAACTCAACAAAAGTACGGTGATCTTGGAAAGCTTCGCTTAATGCTTTTCGAGCACAGAAACAAAATTCTAAAGAATCACAAGTAATCACTTATCCTCTTAAGGTCCAATAGACCAATTCGATCTTAGTGGATGTTAATAATCATCATAATCATAATCATAATCAATCTTAAAGAGACATATTACGTTTAACCTCATAAATAATTGTTTTTATATTCTAATTAATTAATCTTAAAGAGACATATTACCTTTAACCCCATATATAATTGTTTTCGTATTCTAATCAATTAATCTTAAAGAGACATCTTAGGGAAAAAAATAAGTGGCTTGTTTATAATTGTTTTTATATTCTAATTAATTAATCTTTTTTTTTTAACTGTAACAGATATAGGATTTATTAACTAAAAAGAAAATGGGTCTTTGCCTGAGCGACCCTTATTACAATGTTGTCTTCTAGCTGCCTCTACTTATGGTTTACAACATTCTCAGGGGATTTGGAAGAAGCTTTCATTGTTTACAATTAACAGTCCTTTCATAAGTGTGCTGCCTTTGTTCTCCATCTGATCAGCTTCACTATTTGACCTTCTTAGAATATGATAAAACTTGCACGAATTGAAGTCTAGGACGACTCTCTTCAATCTGTCCAAGGTTTTGTTTAGGATTGCATTGCTGAACCGTGCCTCTGTGTTTAAGTTTTTTATTATTATCTTCGAGTCTCCAAAGACTTGAAGGTCTTTGATACCTTTTTCTCTGGCAATAAGACAAGCTTTGATAAGTCCTAGCAACTCAGCTTGGTTGTTGGATTTCTGACCTAATCCCCAGCAGAAACAATCTCTTATGGTCCCGTTTAGGGAGTAGATGACCCCCCCAACACCAACTACACCGGGGTTTCCTTTGGACGCCCCATCAAAGAAAATTGTGGTTATATTCCTAGTCCGCCACCAAGTCTGAAATTTGTCATCATCATCTCTTATACGCCAATCTAGTTTGGCTGATTGTGGGGGATGAAGTTTCTTACTCAGGAAAGGCACAAGAGGGCTTAGCCACCTCTTTTCCTCTGGCTGTAATGGGTGAGCCTCTTTAAAATACTGTTGTTGGGCAGCTTCCAGGAGGAAAGATTTGGCTTTTTCCACTACTTGTAACGAGGAGTATCACACCTCTTTAAAAATCTATTGATTACATGCCAGCCAAATCTGCCAACATACATATTTGGGGATGGCTGTCCAGATTTTGCACCAGAAAGACTTGGAGGGAATTTGCTGAGAATAGATGTGACTCCAGGAGGCAAAGAGTTTCGCAACAGAGTTCTGAGGTGGGATGGTGATCTGAAAGTCCTGTAGCATGAGACCCCCGACCTCTTTAGCAAAATTGCAGTCCATGAAAAGATGTTGGGATGTTTTGGAATTATTGCTACATAACACACACCTGTGTGGCCCCGCTATGTTCCTTTTTTCCAGATTATCTCCCGTTAGAAGCTTATTGTGCACTAGGGTCCAGAAGAAGAAGTTCACTTTTGGTATGGCTAGCGGTTCCCATACGTTTTTCCAGAAAGATGGAGGTTGACTACTGTCTCTTGAAGCCTGCAATGAGCTGTATCCTTCTGTTGTGGTGTATACGCCTGTCTTGCCCCATCCCCAACTGTCTTTCATGAACCTATTGACAGTGGCGGCATCGCCAACAGATCTTCAAGCATGGATTGTTGCAGAGCTAAACGGGCTGGAATTTCGTGGAAGTCCCATCCTGCCCACTCTCCACGTTGATCCCATTTCGAGAGATCATATAAGTTGTTTACTCCTGCTCTTTCCAACTAGGCTCTGAGTTCTGCTATGTCTGCATTTTCTGCCAGGGGTTCTTTCCCCATTATGCTATCCTACCACAGAAGCGTACGTTTACCATTTCCAGGCATTCTATAGGCCAATTTTTTGAAAAAATTGCTACTTTTGCAGCACAATTTCCAGATCTGTGTGCAGTTTACGTGGCTGTCACTTTGGAGGTTGCTAAGAGATTTATTGAATCCGTATTTTGCTCGCATAGTGACACTCACTGGATGTGTAGGATCATTGATCAGAGTCCATAAAATCTTTCCTCCTAGCGTTAGATTGACAAGATTGGGGTCTCTGATTTGCAGCCCTCCCTCTGCCTTGGGTTTTTTAACAATTTCCCAATTCACCAGATGAATCTTATTTTCGTTGCCCTTCCCTCCCTGCCACAAGAAATCTCTAAAAAGCTTTGAGATCTGCTCCGTCACTGATCGAGGCGCGAGAATAAAAGCTGCCTGGTAAATTGGGAGCGCAAACATCACAGATTTTATTAATATGACTTTACCTCCCTTAGTCAGCGAGTAGCCTCCCCATGCAACGATTTTAGATTTGATTTTTGAGATAATATCGTTCCAAAGCGATCTTTTATTTACACTAGAAATAATGGGGAGCCCGAGGTACTTAAATCTGTCCCAGATTGCGTGGCCTTTAAACCCGAGGATAGAGGTGATACCTGTGAGTTTGAGCTGGTCGATATTCCAGCTGTAGACTTCACTTTTGCTATCGTTTACTAGCGCTCCGGAGATTTTGCAATAAGTTCTGATGACTAAGTCGATGGCTTTGGCTATTCTGTTGGAGGCTCCCCCAAGAAGCAGGGAATCATCAGCAAAGAGTGGGTGGTTCATAGGTTCTGCTCCGTTTGAAGATTTGAGGCCCGGAATGTTTCCAGCTAACCTTTCGGCAGTGAGTTTGCGACTCAGGGAATCCTCCATTATTATATACAGGAAAGGGGAGAGAGGGCATCCCTGCCTGATGCCTCTCTGAGCTTGGAAGAATTTGGTTGAGCGACCATTGAATAACGGGGCTATCCATGGATTTTCGGTGAAGGCTATAATTAGCTGTACGAAGTGAGATGAGAAGCCAAAGGCATGAAGAACCTTGCACAAGAAAGAGTGGTTGACTCTGTCAAACGCGTTCGCCATGTCTAGTTTAATCAACATACCCTTCTCTTTCCGTTGAATGCTTGAGTGTATTATCTCCTGGAATTGGATTACATTGTCTAGTATATGCCTTCCTTCCACAAAGCCGCCTTGAGGGCTAGAGATTAGTCTTTTTAGAAGCGGCTTGATACGGTTTGCCAGTAGTTTAGCCAGGATCTTGTATGATGCATTACACAGCGATATGGGCCTAAATCTTGCAAATGTTTTCGGGTTGGATTCTTTGGGTATTAGTGCGAGGTACGTGGAGTTGGTTCCTCCTCCTACCTTGGATTTTTTCAAAAACCCGTTTATCATTTTCTGGAGGTCATCCTTGATCACTTGCCAGCAAAATTTGTAAAAGTGGATTGTGAATCCGTCAGGCCCAGGTGCCTTATCTGCCTCCATGGACCAGATTACTTTGATGATTTCTTCCTCAGTGGTTAGTCTACAGAGTAATGTGTTGTCTTCAGAGCTTATTGGGGAAGGGATATTAGAGAGGAGATCGGGAGCTTCCTCGTCGTTACTTTGGATATATTCTCTGTATAAATTCCTGAAATGAGACTCTGCAGCAGCTTTGACTTGGTTGAAACCTTTGCAGACTTGGCCATCCACTATTTTTATTTCTGCTATATGGTTCCTGGATAATCTCGCTCTATATTGCCGATGGAAATAAGAGGTGTTCATGTCCCCTGCCTTTAGCCAGAGACTTCTGAATTTGAGTCTCCAATATTCTTCTTCACTTCAAAAAGATTGATATGTAGATCGTTGCGCTTTAATTTCTTCTTCCAACATTGTTGCTGTGATGTCTTTGTTTTCCATATCTGTTTGCAAAGTCTGCAATGACCGCACTGCTTCTTTTCTATGTTCAGTGGGGGTTGGGACTGGTTTCTTTATCCAGTCCTTCAGAGCTTTTTTTGTGGCTTTCAACTTTTGCTCCCATACATAACTTGCGGATCCAGAGAAGGAATTGGCCCATGTTGTCTTTACTATCTCTAAAAAACCTTCTCTCTCAATCCATAAAGGGATGAATCGAAAAGGAATAGGGCCCAGGTCTTCTTCTTCTTCCAGGATAAGTTGTATTGGCTTATGGTACGAGGTGAGTTTAGGCAGAATTTTGGTGATGATGATCTTGTTGTTCATCATTATAGCGCTTTGCACCAGGAATCGGTCTAAACGGGCATAAATATGATCAGAGCCCACCCTATTGTTGGACCAAGTATACATACCTTGGACGGGTTTGAAGTCTAAAAGGTCCCAGGACTATGTGATCTCATCTACCTTGGACAACATGGGATCTCTGAAGCTGGAGCCCCCCCTCTTTTATTTTTCTTTCATTACAATATTCAAATCCCCAGCTATGATGATATTGCTAGGAGAGGCCTCCTCTAGAAAGGTCGAGAGAGAGTTCCAGCATTCTCGTTTTTCCGAGTAGGAAACAGGTACATAAAGATTAAAGAGAGAGATGGAAAACTTACTTGTTTTGTGCTTCAGTTCCGTGTATATCCAATGCTGGGTTTCATAATGCTTATTCAGGTGAAATAGGTCTTCAGTCCAAAGAGTTGCCAACCCTCCAGAGGTTCCCCTTGAGCTGACTGCTTTGCCTGATCTTTTATTCCACTTTGTTCCACTGATTTCTAGAAGGACTTTCCCTTCTATTTTGGTCTCCTGGAGCATGAGAATGTCTGTGGGAGCTGCTTTCATTAGGTCCTTGACTGCTTCTATTTTGGAGGGATTCCCCAGTCCTCTACAGTTCCAAGAGACGAGGTTCATTATTTACTTGAGGGGGGGTTGGGACCTCCCTTGGAAGGTCTTGATTTGATGTTTCGCCCAATAGACATTTCTATTGTAGACTGACTTCCTTGAGTTTTGTACCTTTCTTCCTCCTCCTCCCTCTTTTCTTTATGGGATTTCCTTCCTGCTTTTTTCGAAGGTCGCTCAAAGGTTTCATCCTCTGAAGATCCTGAGCTTTCCACTGGTTTTTTACTTGCAATTTTTGCGTAAGAAGGGTTGGAGGGGCTACCTTGATTGGCTTCATTCGGATTTGCTTCCCTTCCCTCTTCATTTGAAGATGGTATTTCTTCCTGTTCCTCATTCCCCTGAATTGGTTTTGCTTGATTATTCTGAGCACTTTCTGTCCCTTTTGGCGTTGCATCCGTTTCTTGGCCGATTCTGGATCTGCTAGGACCTCTGATAGTATGCCCTTTACCTGTACCTTTTTTTGTGTTTTCATTTTTCTGAACTAGGGTCCATTGATCCCCATTTTGCTTGTCTGCTTGTTCCTCAGCTTTCTTCTTGCAATGCTTTGCAAAATGTCTGTACCCGTGACAATGCATGCATTTAAAAGGTAGTTGTTCGTAGTCCAACTCCTGGACATGCGTCCACCCCGCTACAGTGAGATTGATTGCTTCAGGGAGCCCCTCTTCTAAATTGACTTAGACGCAGATACGAGCGCAGGAATACTGGTCCTTTCTTGCAGCTTGGTATATTTATTTTCCCAGCGCATTACCAATAATCTGAAGGGATTTTTGGTTCCAACAATGGAGAGGTAGGTGAGGGAGCCTGAACCAAACCGGAACAGATGAGGGGACGTCTTGGGTGGGGTCAAAATCTGGTGACCATTTGTTTAGATAAAGACCCTGAGGTCCCATAAAATATGGCCCATTTTTGAAAATTAATCCTCTGTCGTCCGGGTTTTCGAAGACAAACAAAAAGAAACCCTTTCCTACGAAAAAGCTTTTGACTCCCTCTTTGATCAGTGGCTTCCAGTTTCTTTGAGTCCACTCCTCCACTGATTTGGTGGATGGCCAGAGGCGCATAAACTGGCCAATGAGACCTCTCTCGGCCAGGTTCATGGATTCTTTGCAAGTTTCTTCTTCCGACAGGGATACCAAGGGGATTGAGTCCATTTTCCTTACAAACTTTTGTTGGCTTGCAGAGGGCGGGCGCTTGGGATCGCCAGCAATCATGGACCTGAAGGCTAGAACCTCCAGGGGTGGATTTGGATCCCCAGGGGCATCCATGATCTGGTAGGGCGTCGTGAGCCAATCAGGGGGGCGCAGGGCCTCGAGGGCACGCTGAAGCGGCCTGCAACCCTATCGTGAGCGGAAGATATCTCGAGATTTTAACAAAGAACATAATAGGCTCCTAATTAATTAATCTTAAAGAGACATCTTATGGGAAAAAATAAGTGGTTTGTTGGTCATTCTTTATATAATGATTCCCCTTTGAAATGGTTACTCCCATAACCTCACCCTAGTACTCAAAATGATCGCTTCACGGAGATATCATGAAACAACTAACCCAATGGATAGGAAAATGTGTTCTAAAGCTTTCATAAATTAAAATTGGGTCTTGGTAGCCATCATTATCAACATGAAGATAAAATTTGATGTGTCATTGTTTTTAACTATGTATAGAGCTTTTGTGTCAATAAGGGAAAGTGTTTAACTTGTTTAACTTCGTGTAGATGGTTTTTGTGAAGTCCTAGCTTTGAATGGTTTTGGACTCCTCCATTGCTTGATCACCTTAGTAGTTATTGATCGACACAGATGGACATGATGGAAGGTTGATAGTTGATAGCTAGAAGAGTGAGTTATGGAGTGACTCAACCCATTATCAAGGTGCACCATGGACATGTTGGGTGCCCTTGCTCAAATTACGCACACCACAAAGCTTGGAAGCACACACTAGTTGGGCACACCAAGAGAAACTTGGTAAGGAAAGACAAAGAGGGTTGTCGCAGGTAACCTCATCTGCAAACATGCACTACACATGATAGACAAGATTGACATAGAGAGTTTGATTGGATTTGGTGCTTGGACTACATGTGAACTGATGGAGTTGGGTGACTAACACTTGGGGGTTGCAATGGACAACATAAGTGCCTTCAGGCATAAGTATCCATGAAGTGCAATCACGGGACACATTTGATAAGTGCACATCCACTAAACACACATCTGTCAAGCACACATCCATTGGATACACTTGGGTGTAGATAAATGGATTCAGATGGACAAGGGAATCATTGGGCATATTCAAACGGAGTTGGGTAGAATTGGGTGGACTAGGGAAAACTCAGAGAAACTGGACAGACTTGGCCTGAGTTGGGAGAACTCGAATGGATGAACTGGGATGACTTGAGATGACTTGGACAAATGAACTAGGTGAACTTGGGACAACCTGGACTTGAGTAGACTTGGGCACACTTGTTGGATGGTCAGTCAGTGGACAAGTCACCAAAAGAAGCAAGTTGGAAATGTGGGCACTTGGGTCCACCTTAGGATGAAGGGGCTTGCAAGTGCAAGAAAAGTCCCATATGAAATAAGGATGCCTCAAAAGTGCTAAGGTAAAAGAAGTGAAGGTCAGCCACCAAGAGTGTAAAGGAGCTCCACAATTGTGATAAGTTTAGGGTTAGGCACAATAATGTGAATTGCATTGGCTGAGTGAGAAGAAGAAGAAGACATGACCCATAAGAGGTAGGCATATGGTTGATTAGGGGTTGGATTGTGCAAGTCTATTGGGCAGTAGGAAAAAGACTATTTGCCTTAGATTCTTTGTACATATGTAATAGAGTTGCAGGAAGAAGGCTCCAACTCCCTTGTTGTATATCCATGACATTATTCATATAATAAAGTTAAGGCACATGCCTTGGATGCTGCCTATACATGTGTGTTGTGGACTCTTTATGATTGTTGGATGTTATTGTTCCTTGCTTTTATTGTGTTGACTAAGTATTGAAATATTGGCCAAGTGTTAACTATTGCTAGGATGTTTTAAAGCCATGGTTAGATGTGTGCCTATTGTTGAATGAACTTGGTTGAGAGTTATTTGGTTCCATTGATAGTTTGAAGCTTAAGGAAAATTTATGGGTAGACCTTAAGTAAATAGGCGTAGTCTAGTTATAGTAGGCACAGGTTGGCCAAGCCCCTATGGCCAAAGTAAGGCAATGCCACACGACCTCAGGTGTTGAAATAGAATTACGAGAAACTTGAGTTTGCAAAAAAAAATCAAGTAGACTATAGGTATGTGATGGATGGTATGAGAGCATGCTCTTCACCTCTTTCTGAAAGAAAGGTGGTTTCAGAGTTGATTTTGTGACAATTTTGGTGCTCTCACTGCGACAAGTGAAGGAACTTGAAGAAAAACAACATGCTTTGGGACAAGTTGCCAGGAATTTGAGTGAAGTGCCAATCGTTGGCTCACATGGAGATGAAAGTGATGGTGGACAAGATCCAAAGACTCCAAGTATGAAGAATAGGCTTGTAGATTTATAAAGGAATATCAATAAGATGACAACCTCTATTTGTAAGCATGAAGAGAAGGCAAAAACTTTGGAAGAAGAGATGATCCACATGCACCATACCTTTAAAAATGTTGTAGATGAATGTCAAAAGACCACAAACATGATGGCTATGACCTTAAGCATCGATGTTGATGAACATTTGAGAGCAATGGAAGACTCGTTGAACTCTATTGTGATTCAAGTTAAAGACCAAGAAGACACCATTAATGTATTGAAATGAGTTGTTGCTAGTGGGGATAGTTTGTTAGTGCCTATGAGGATAAATATCAAGGAACCATAATTGTACGATGGCACCTGCAATATTAAGTTACTTGGTAACTTTTAATGGGATATTGAACAATACTTGGAACAAATGAATGGAAGTTCAATTGAAGCCAAGGTGAATGCTACAACAATGTTCTTAATAGGTACCACAGAGCTTTGATGGAGAAATCGAGTGGAGCATTTATTAGTTGTGCATAGTACAAAGAAGATTGAGAACTAGGCACATGAAAGCAACCTTGAAGGCTCAATTTGAGCCAGGGAATCAGTCTTGGATTGCACATAATCAATTGTGGCTCTCAAGAATATAGAAAATATTCAAGCATATGATCAAAGAGTGTTTAGGCCTCATGTTAGAAATTAAATACATGTATGAAGAAAATAGGTTGCATTGCAACCTTGGGCACCAAGTGACCCGCGACACTAGAATGTGCAAACCCTTACAACAACCATAACCACAACAAACAAGTTATTGGACTACAAGGAAAAAGAAAAAGGTGGTCCAAGGACATGTTAGGTTGCTTAAAAAGAGAAGTAGTATGGAAAGAACAATACGAAAGACAAAGGGAAGGAAAAGTTGTCTAGGAATTTTGGTGAGAACAAGGCCAGGAAACCAATGCTTCTAAGGAGAAAGGTAAGCCTATTCCTTGTTGGATTTGTGCAAAGATCATTATACAAAGCATTGTCCAATGAAGTAGAAGATTTCCACTATGGAGCAAGTGAACAAACCCTCTGTTGGTGTTTTGCAAGTCTTTGGTGTTATGTAATAAGATAAGCCTACTGTAAGCCAAGAGAAAGACTTCACAAGACTTTTCTATGTTCCAACAATATTGAATGGAATATCAATCAATGTCGTGATTGACAATGGGGTGACCCACAATTTCATGAAGGAATATGTTGCAAGAGAACTTGGATTGCAGCTTGAGCCGGTGCATACTTATTTCAAGGCAACAAACTGAGAATTGGAAAAGGTGATTGGTATGACCAATTGAGTCACCTTGAAGCTTGGAGATTGGAGTGGAACAATAAGTTTCACCATTATACCTATGGATGACTTTGAGGTTGTTCTAGGGAAAGAACTCTTGAGGAAGGCAAAGGCAACACTGTAACACCCTATTTCCCCCAGTCTGTAAAAATAACTATATTGGCCAAGTATTGTGGCAAACTCAGAAATGTGAATGTGTGATGTGAATGGACCTTGTGAAAAAGGTCAATGAATGTAAATAATATTATGAATATATATATTGTAGGACTGCTGAGAGGGGGATGTCCTAAAAAAGAGACCACGATGGCTGAAGAAAGGTGGTGGAAGGCACCTGGAAGCGTTAACTTCCACCGAAACCAATACTGTATTTGGACTTCACTGGCCAGGAGAACCAAGAGCGGCTCACTGGCCCCAAATTAAATGACTCGCCAGGTTGGTAGGTAAATGGCTCCTCATGAGTAATGAGGGATGGGGGTGAACGACCCATCCATAGAGTCCTCAGACTTGACCATCGTGAGGAAGATCGTGCCACACACAACCTCGCCGAAAAGAGAAAAGGCAGGAAGAGTGTGCGATTAGGGGCAGGCACGAGGGAAGGAAAAAGAGGAAAGAACTCTGGAAAATACAGAGTGAGTGATAGAGAAGAAGAAGGAGAGTAATCTTCGTTCTCGGTCACTGGTGAACAAAGACTCAGTCTCGCAACATCGCGGTCTCATCTTGGGGGTGGCTAGTGGTAAATCCATTCAGAATCGTTGAGCCTACGGTTGGGTGGAAACGAGCACCCCTCTCAGCAGTTGCATCACCTCTGGTGTTTTTCTGATAAGTGTTATATCCTGTATCTTGAAATTTATATGCTGACATGTATGCTCATAGTCTGTGCAATTTATGAATGGTTTGATTATAAGACTGTCTGTGTGGTGTTTTGATCAGAAATGGTGGTTGCATGCTTTTATTGGAAGGACCACGTATGGCTTATGTTTATAGTTAGATTTATATATACGTATATTGAACTAATTCATACTTTAAGTCTATTTTCGGGAAATATATGCCCTTATTCGTCTCCAGGAATACCCAGAATAGATCTCTCCACAGAGATACCCTCTCTGGAAAGCTTACCAAGAACCTGAAAGAGGATTTGGTGGAGCAAGTCTTAGCCATCCTGTACGAGGAAGAATGGGCCTCTTAAAATCCCGAAATTTCGGCATTTCAACACCCGAGGTATCTAAGCGTGAGTCCTCTCGTCCTTGCAATTCCCGAAACCCCGATTCGTGAAATCCCGAAATGGTAGCGTAGGGATAAGTATCGATTGACAGACAAGATTCTGTCGGAAGATCTGTGGTCAATCGTGACTGTTAGATTGGAGGAAGAAACGAGGGCGTTAAATGCCTCAACCCTTTTCTTTTATCTTCGTGAGTAGCGAAGAAATCGAGACCGTATATCTAGAGGTCCATGGGAGTACTTGGACCGTCCATTTATAAGGACATGTGGCTTCCAGTAAGCATTTCGGCGTTTCAACACCCGGGAAATCAAAGGGAAAGAAGCCTGGTCATCGTGAGTCACGAAATCCCGACGACCGAAACCTCAAAATAGTTTAGGATTTGGATGAGATAGGATATTTCGTCACTTCGGGGCCCGAGATACCTAAGTGCGTATTCCCTTGTGCTCGCGAGTCCCGAAATATCAATGGGTGAAATATCGAAAGGACAATACGTGTGTATGTTATGATATTTCGGCATTTCGGTAATTGGAATACTCAAGGGCGTATTCCCTTGTACGCGCAAGACCCGAAACCCCGATTCACGGAAACCCGAAGTGACAACATGTGGGTGAATTAGGACCTTTTGGTGGTTCGGTACCCAGGCTACCCTTCCTCTTTCTAAATGCATGAATGAGACCCTTTCGGAGGATCTAGGGTCTGTTATGACCGTTAAATTGGATGAAGGAACGCAGGTGCTAATGCCTCGACCTCTTTTAACCTTCGTAAGTAACGAAGAGATCGGGACTATCGATCCCAAGACCCATGGGAGTGCATGGACCGCCTAGTTGTAGAGTACACGTGGCAACCGGTAAGCATTTCGACGTTTCGGCACCCAGGAGACCCGAGGGTAAGAACCCATGTCCTCACGACCCCCGAAATCCCGACATATGAAAACCCGAAATGATAACATGCGAAGGAACCTCGATATTTCGGCATTTCGGTACCCGGAATACCGAAGAGCATATTCCCCTTATACTCGCAAGTCCCAAAATATCGACTTGCAAAATCCTGAAATGCTAGCGTGTGGGTAAGTTATGAGTTTTTTGGAGTTTCGGCTCCCGGGAAACCTAGGTGCGAGACCTCTTGTCGTCGCATGTCCCGAAATCCCAATGGAGGAAACCTCGAAATAGCAAAGCATGTTTAGAGGTAGTGTTTCGAAGTTTGGCTCCTGGAAGATCCCGATGTGAGACCTCCTGTCATTGCATCCCCCAAACTCCCGACTTACGAAACCCTGAAGTATGAAACTCTGAAAATGAGTATAGGGCCACTAGAATTAATGTTTCGGTGTTTCGACACTTGGGACATCTAGAGGCAAATGTCTTGTCCTCGCATATCGTGAAATACCGATAGGTGAAGTCCCGAAATGGATTAGCACACGTGGTTTTGGCATTTCGGTTTTTTAGTGCCCGGGACTCTCAAAGGTCAGTGTTCCTCATATTCGCTAGCTGCGAAATTTTGATGGATGAAACCCCGAAATGAACAAAGGAATACATGTACTTTGATTTCCCGTATCGAAAAATTCGATGAGTACCCTCTGATAAGGCCTGTGGCCATAACCGCCGATCATATGAGTGCGGATAAGGGGATGGCAGGGTCTGTATCAGGCCTCGTAGGGATTCGGGGAACTATGTTCCTCGGAGAAAAGAGGGAAAAGGCCGAAAATTTATTATGCCATAGTGGGTATGTTACAAATTGGTATCAGAGCATGGTTACAACACCTGGCCTGCTTGGGCTCATGAACGGGTTGTGCAGAGACTCCATTCGGAATATTGTTAAAAGGAGTAACCCCCCTGTCTTAACCTTCTTAATTAAAAGTCAAAGTTAAGAATGAAAAACTCCTATGGTGTGTGTGCATGTGAAAAATATGAATTATGTACTGGATATAAATGAATATAAACATTGACTAACAACCAATGTTTTTCTTTTGCACACAAAGCGAAAGATTAACCGCGGGAAATTATCAACACATAGTATGGTGACTCACCATGAAGTGGGAGAGGGCTCCCACAATAGAGACGAAGAGTCTGATGAAAGGAGGGTGGTAGGGACCCCTCCAGATCTAGCCGAGACTGTGGGGAGTCTCATGGTCGAATTACAAAGCTGCAAGGCTGACAATGAAAGGATGATGAAAGAACAAGAAAAGCAATCATAAATTAACGCAGTTTTACTGCAGAGTTTATCCAATCTACAAATACAAATGCAGCATGAGCCTGAAACTCAGAAACAAGGTCATATCAGTGGCCACACTGAGAGGAGCACCTCGAAAAAGGTCCACCCCAGAGGTAAAGGACAAGCGGTGGATGATTCCTCTTAGAAGGAAGCGTCGATTCAGAGGGCTCTTCTAGCAGCAGAACCAGTTCCTATTCCCGAAGGAAACAGAAGAAGCAAAAGTCTTCCAAAGGTTGTAAATTCGAATAATTCAGAAAAGTCAAACCACCCTCCTTCGACAGTGAAATAAAGAAGGGAGAGGAAGAAGAGGCCTGGCTGCTTGGACTAAAGAAGTATTTCAGAGTCCATGACTTTTCAGAAAATATGAAGTCCCAAGTGGCCACCTTCAACCTGAACGGAAAGGCTTCCATTTGGTGGGAAGACCTTAAGAATGTGAAAGGGGTTCGCGAAGAGGACCTGTCTTGGGAACGGTTTGAGAGATACTTCCGAAAGAAGAATCTGTTGGAAAAATATTTCGACGAAAAGACTAAAGAGTTTTATGAACTCAAACTGGGACAACTCACTATAGAAGAATATGTCAACAAATTCCTCGATTTGTTGAGGTATGTACCCTATATCAAGGCAGAAAAGGCAAAGGTGCAATGCTTCATCAGTGGACTACCTAAGGACTA
The DNA here is from genome assembly GCA_009831015.1 of Picea engelmannii. Lineage (NCBI taxonomy): Eukaryota > Viridiplantae > Streptophyta > Pinopsida > Pinales > Pinaceae > Picea > Picea engelmannii. The sequence goes on from ML823494.1 coordinate 55,434, forward strand.
TCAGAATAGAATTGAATTTGATAAGCCAAAGACTCTAGAAGGCACTATTCGAAAGGCAACCTATTGTCATGAACAGTTTGGGCATAAAGCAGAACCTCGCGAAGAATGGAAACAGAAGAATAGTTCAAGATTTCAGAAAAAGGGGATTAAATCCCCAGGATTTAAGAACTATAAGAAGAACCCAAGAATGAGCTTCCCAGCCCAGAGTATGCAATAGAAGAATTTTCCCTCCTTGAGCGGAAATAAAACTTTTGGACCCATATCAGTGAAGACTAATAACCCAAAGAGAGAACCTTTGAAATGCTGGGGTTGCGGGGAAGAACATCTACTGAGAGACTGTCCACACCGACAACAGAATAGTCGGAGGATTTATAACATCCAGGAAGCTACTACCGTCAATGATGTGGCCAGGAGTGTGCCACAAATTTATGCAGCCTTGGATAATAACCAAGCTAATCACCAAGCTTCAGTGGTGGAAATAGAAGGTATGATTTCTAACCATCTAGTGTTTGTTTTGATTTACCCTAGTTCAAATTTGAGTTATATAGCCCCTAAAGCCGTTGATAAGTGTAAACTACAGCCACAAAAACATACCAAGCCATGGTTGGTACAATTAGCCACTGGCACCAAAATAAGGGTAGAAGAGGTTATACCAGCCTGCCAATTGATGTTGGATAGATTCCCCACCCAAGCAACTCTTAACTTATTACCCCTGGGATCGTATAATCTATTGATTGGTATGGACTGGCTAGCTACCCATAAAGCCAAATTGGACTGTTACCATAAAACCTTAGAATTTGTAAGTAAAGAAGGGAAAAAGATAACCCTTCAAGGGATCTGAAAACTTGTCTCGATGAGAGAAATATCAGCCCTGCAAATGAGAAAGTATTGCCGAAAGGGATGTCCCATATATGCAATACAAGTGTTGAAAACAATCGAAGGTGACAAACCAAGCCCTGACGATCACCCTATCCTGAGAGAATACAAATATGTGTTTTCAGAAGAGGTATCGGGTCTACCTCCGAGAAGGGACATAGACTTCTCGATAGAACTTGCACCAGGAGCGGTGTCAGTGTCTAGGACACCCTACCGGATTAGCACACCTGAACTAGTTGAACTTAAGTTGCAATTAAAAGAAATGATGGATAAGGGCTATATTCGACCTAGCGTGTCTCCATGGGGAGCACCAGTCCTGTTTGTGAAAAAGAAGGATGATACCCTTAGACGGTGTATAGATTATAGGCAACTCAATAAGGTAACAATAAAGAAAAAGTACCCCTTGCCCAAGATTGATGACCTATTCGATCAATTGGGGGGTGCGTCTATTTTCTCAAAGATTGGCTTGAGGTCAGGATACCATCAAGTCCGAATTAAGGGTGAATACATCCATAAAACTGCCTTCCGAATGAGGTATGGTCACTATGAGTTTGTGGTAGTGCCATTTGGGTTGACCAATGCCCCTGCCACTTTTATGTGCTTGATGAACAATGTACTCAGCAAATTCCTAGACAAATCTGTGTTTGTTTTTATTGACGATATATTAATTTACTCCAAGAACAGAAAAGAGCATGAAGAGCATCTTAGACTTGTGCTGCAAGTGCTAAGAGAACATCAACTCTATGCCAAATTCAGCAAATGTGAATTCTTCCCGAACCAAATACATTACTTAGGCCATGTTCTATCCAAAGAAGGAGTAGCAGTAGACCCTGACAAAATCAGGTCTATCATGGAATGGCCTACCCCAAAGGATGTTTCGGATATCATATCCTTTATGGGATTAGCAGGATACTATAGGAGATTTATAAAAGGATTCTCCAAGATTGGTTGTCCAATCACTGCCCTCCAAAAGAAGGGGACAAAATTCCTGTGGACACAGAAATGTGAAGAAATATTTCAAACCCTAAAACATCTACTGACCCACGCACCCGTGTTGAAGATCGTCGATTCCGAAGCTGACTTCCTTGTGTGCATAGATGCTTGTAAGGAAGGGCTCGGAGGAGTCCTTATGCAGGGAGGAAGTGTGGTATGCTATGAATCCCAAAAATTGAATGAGCATGAAGTCAACTATGTGACCCATGATCTAGAGCTGGCTGCCATAGTGCATGCCTTGAAAATGTGGAGGCATTACCTCCTGGGAAGAAAATTTGTACTTATGACAGATCACTGTGGATTGCGATACCTGTTTGATCAACCAAATCTCAATGCTAGACAAGCTAGGTGGATGGCCCTCCTTAGCGAGTTTGATTTTGAAATCAAACACCTTAAAGGAAAGGAAAATAGGGTGGTTGATGCCCTTAGCAGAAGTATGAAAACAATTCACCTGGCCGCGGTGAGTACCTACGAGACGGATGTCAAAGAAAGAATCAAGAATGCACAAGAGACAGACACATTCTTCCAGAACGTGACCTCATGCCTACAGCTAGAACCCACAGGGATAAAGTATGAAGGCCACCAGATGATAGAAGAAGGTCTGCTCACTTACCGAAGCAGATTGTACATTCCAGATTGTGATGACTTGAAGAGGTTCATACTGGATGAACTACATAAAATACCCTATTCTAGTCATCCATGATACCATAAACTGATCACGACCACCAAGAAACAATTCTATTGGCCTGGATTGAAGAAAGACATAGCCGAGTACCTAGCTAAATGCATAGAATGCCAACAGGTAAAAGCAGAACATCGACACCCGACAGGATTATTACAACCTCTACCAATCCTAGAATGGAAATGGGAAACCATCTCCATGGATTTCATCACCGGATTACCGACCTCGACCAAACAGAATGACACCATCATGGCAGTGGTGGATAAATTGAGGAAGTCTGCTCATTTCATCCCCGTCAAATCGACTTGCAAGGCAATAGATATCACCCAGGTATTCATGAAGGAGATATTCAGACTGCATGGTATGTCGAAAGAGATTGTGTATGACAGAGACACGAAATTTACTTCCAACTTTTGGAAGTCACTGATGGCTGGTTTAGAGACCAAGTTGTTGTTTAGCACTGCCTATCACCCTCAAACTGACGAATAGACAGAAAGAGTGAACCAAATACTTGAAGACATGCTAAGAATGCATGTAATGCATCAACCCAAGAAGTGGGAAGACTACCTACCACTGGTAGAATTCGCCTACAACAACGGCTACCAAGCATCCTTAAAGATGAGTCCCTTCAAAGTCCTCTATGGTAGACCGTGTAACACTCCAGTCAGCTGGAGTAATCCCGTAAACATGATTTATTTTGGACCTGACATGTTAAAAGAAATGGAACAACAGGTGACTCAGATAAAACAAAACCTGAAGGTTGCTCAGAACCGACAGAAAAGTTATGCCAACCAAAAGAGAACTCCAAGAGAGTTCAAAACGAGAGACCACGTATATCTCAGAGTTAGACCCAGGAAGAGTTCTCTGAAAATGGGAGCTTGTGCCAAGTTAGCCCCTTGGTATTGTGGACCCTTTGAGGTTCTAGTTAGAGTGGGACTTGTAGCCTATAGGCTAGCACTTCCTCCCACAGTAAAAACAGATAATGTTTTCCATGTTTCATTATTGAAGAAATATGTACATGATGCTAACCATATAATTGACTTGTCTATGATCTAGGTGGAATCAGAGGGAGAATTTCTACCAGAATCTCAATGCATACTAGACAGAAAGGAAACCTCGCTCCGGAACCGAACCATTGCACATGTTAAGGTGCAATGGAAATATTTTGGCCCAGATGAGGCTACATGGGAAATGGAGGATGCCATGAAACGAACATATCCGATTTTGTTTACATTTGTACATGCATGTCAAGTTGATAGATAGAACATTGAGGACGATGTTCCTTTAAGGGGGAGGGAATTGTAACACCCTGTTTCCCCCAGTATGTAAAAATAACTATACTGGCCAAGTATTGTGACAAACTCAGAAATGTGAATGTGTGATGTGAATGGACCTTATGAAAAAGGTCGATGAATGTAAATAATATTATGAATATATATATTGTAGGAATCCTGAGAGGGGGATGTGCTGAAAAAGAGACCACGATGGCTGAAGAAAGGTGGTGGAAGGCACCTGGAATGGTGGCGTTAACTTCCACTGAAACCAATACCATATTTGGAATTCACTGGTCCGGAGAACCAAGAGTGGCTTGCTGGCCCCAAATTAAATGACTCGCCAGGTTTGTAGGTAAATGGATCCTCATGAGTAATGAGGGATGGGGGTGAACCGCCCATCCGTAGAGTCCTTAGACCTGACCACTGCAAGGAAGATTGTGCCACACACAACCTCGCAGAAAAGAGAAAAGGCAGGAAGAGTGTGTGATAAGGGGCAGATGCAAGGGAAGGAAAAAGAGGAAAGAACTCTGGAAAATACAGAGTGAGTGATAGCGGGGAAGAAGGAGAGTAACCTTCATTCTCGGTCACTGGAGAATAGAGACTCAGTCTCGCAACATCGTGGTCTCAGCTCGAGGGTGGCTAGTGGTAAATCCATTCAGAATTGCTGAGCCTACAGTTGGGTGGAAACGAGCACCCCTCTCAGCAGTTGCATCACCTCTGGTGTTTTTCTGATAAGTGTTATATCCTATATCTTGAAATTTATATGCTGACATGTATGCTCACAATGTGTACAATTTATGAATGGTTTGAGTATAAGACTGTCTGTGTGGTGTTTTGATCAGAAATGGTGGTTGCATGCTTTTATTGGAAGGACCACGTATGGCTTATGTTTATAGATAAATTTATATATACGTATATTGAACTAATTCGTACTTTAAGTCTGTTTTCGGGAAATCTATGCCCTTATTCGTCTCCAGGAATACCTGGAATAGATCTCTCCACAGAGATACCCTCTCTGGAAAGCTTACCAAGAACCTGAAAGAGGATTTGGTGGCGCAAGTCTTAGCCATCCTGTACGAGGAAGAATGGGCCTCTTAAAATCCCGACATTTCTGCATTTCGGCACCCGGGGTATCTAAGCACAAGTCCTCTCGTACTCACAATTCTCGAAACCCCGATTCACGAAATCCCAAAATGGCAGTGTAGGGATAAGTATCGATTGACAGACGAGATTCTGTCGAAAGATCTGTGGTCAATCATGACCGTTAGATTGGAGGAAGAAACGAGGGTGTTAAATGCCTCAACCCTTTTCTTTTATCTTCGTGAGTAGCAAAGAAATCGGGACCGTAGATCTAGAGGTCCGTGGGAGTACCTGGACCATCCATTTATAAGGACACGTGGCTTCTAGTAAGCATTTCAATGTTTCAGCACTCGAGAAATCAAAGGGCAAGAACCCTGGTCATCGCAAGTCGTGAAATCCCGACGACCGAAACCCCGAAATAGTTTAGGATTTGGATGAGATAGGATATTTCGGCACTTCGGGGCCTGAAATACCTAAGTGTGTATTCCCTTGCGCTCGCGAGTCCCGAAATCTCTATGGGTGAAATCTCGAAAGGACAATACGCGTGTATGTTACAATATTTCGGCATTTTGGTAATTGGAATACTCAAGGGCGTATTCCCTTGTACGCGCAAGACCCGAAACCCTGATTCACGAAAACTCGAAGTGACGACATGTGGGTGAATTAGGACCTTTCGGTGGTTCGGTACCCAGGATACCCTTCCTCTTGTTAAATGCACGAATGAGACCCTTTCGAAGGATCTAAGGTCTGTTATGACCATTAAATTGGATGAAGGAACACATGCTTTAATGCCTCGACCCCTTTTAACCTTCGCAAGTAATGAAGAGATCGGGACCGTCGATCCCAAGACCCATGGGAGTGCATGGACCGCCTAGCTGTAGAGTACACGTGGCGGCCGATAAGCGTTTCAACGTTTTGGCATCGGGGAGACCCGAGGGTAAGAACCCATGTCCTCACGACCCCCGAAATCCTGACATATGAAAACCCAAAATGATAACATGTGGAGGAACCTCGATATTTCAGCATTTCGGTACCCGGAATATCGAAGGGCGTATTCCCCTTATACTCGCAAGTCCCGAAATCCCGACTTGCGAAATCCCAAAATGCTAGCATGTGGGTAAGTTATGAGTTTTTCGAAGTTTCGGATCCCGGGAAACCCAGGTGCGTGACCTCCTGTCGTCGCATGTCCCGAAATCCCGATGGAGGAAACCTAGAAATAGCGAAGCATGTTTAGAGGTAGTGTTTCGGAGTTCGGCTCCTGGAAGATCCCGATGTGAGACCTCCTGTCATCGCATCCCCTGAACTCCCGACTTGCGAAACCCCGAAGTATGAAACTCTGAAAATGAGTATAGGGCCACTAGAATTAATGTTTCAATGTTTTGACACTCGGGACATCTAGAGGCAAATGTCTTGTCCTCACATATCGCGAAATCCTGATAGGCGAAGTACTGAAATGGATTAACACACATGGTTTTGGCGTTCAGTTTTTTGGTGCCCAGGACTCTCAAAGGTCAGTGTTCCTCATATTCGCTAGCTGCGAAATTTCGATGGATGAAACCCCGAAATGAACAAAGGAATACCTGTACCTTGATTTCTCGTATCGCGAAAGTCGATGAGTACCCTCCGATAAGGCCTGTGGCCATAACCACCGATCATATGAGTGCGGATAAGGGGATGGCAAGGTCTGTATCAGGCCCCGTAGGGATTTGAGGAACTATGTTCCTCGGAGAAAAGAAGAAAAAGGCCGGAAATTTATTATGCCATAGTGGGTATGTTACAAACACCTATGCCTCACTTAGATTGTTTGGTCATCCTTTCAAGCCAAGATCCATGTGTCATGCCTATAGTGAGGAAGGGACATGTTGTTGTTGGAAGAATGCATTCCTTGAACATGGTTTCTACAACCGGTCAAGGGGATAAACAACGTTGCAATAAATAACTTGGAGGCATTGGCCTTGATGAACAATCTAAAGGCATGACTTCCTGACAAGGTCTTATGCAATCTTTGATGAACAATAGTTTAGTAAAGGAATTGGAGTAGAGACTCACTAGGATTAAATCCATAATGGACTCCACAATGACAACAATGGTTATAAGTGGTGGATGTTTCCTTAGATAAAAATCATGTTCCAGTTCTAAGTGGACAAATGGAGACCGCGAAAGATTCAACCAAGGAATCTAGTGAAGCATTTGACTTATATGGGCTAGTCTCGACAAAAGACCAAGATGACAAAATTGAGGAGAAACGACCCTAATATGTGAGGACCAAGGAAAAGGTTAACCTTTATTGGGTGAACATGGTCAAGATGGTTGGCAAGATGACCCAAAAATCGAAATATTTTTGGAAGAGGGCGATGTCAAAATTGGTTTGAATGTGCCTCTTTTGATGTATTTAGCACATAAGTATGGTAATCTTGCAAACACTTCATGTGATTTAGTGGATTCTTGATATATTGTTGGTATAAATGTTGTCTATGGCCTTGGTAGACACTTACCATTGTCTTCTCATTAACCTTCAATAGGGAAGCTCACTGCCTAGGAGCAGGCAGTGGAGCCTAGTGCACCTGTGGAAAAGGTTCCTTGGAAAATTCGGGTTGGGAATGACTTAATAATTTGAGGAAATGATAGAGATGTTTTTCTTTATTATGAAGGGTTGTACAGGGTGACTAAAATGTGGAAGGAGAAGATTGTTTGGGAATGGGGAAGTGCATTCTCATAGATTGGATGCAATGGTTGGATTAGCTACCCGATTAGTTCAAGACTTGAGGGGATCCAATGTATGAAAGCATGACAAGTTGGTCAAAGTATTGATGTAGTAGTAGGTTTGGATGGTACAACACTTTTATATTTTGATGGTCTTCTTGATGAAGGTTGTATTAAAACAATAGTACACAGCCACAACAATGTTGGAATTAGATTGCAACCGCAATAGAAGACAACAAAAAAAAAGACAGCCAAGAGGCATTTGTTGGAAAAACTTGGGCAAAGGCACTTTTCAAAGGAAGAAATTGGACAATGGATAGTTGCATGGAAATTCTATCATGGGCATTATGGAGTAGTTAAGAGAATCAATTGTGGATGGATGCATGGGTTTGGGCAACAAACTTAGAGGACAATAGGCTCTTGAGGATGTTTCCAAGGACAATAATGATTTTTAGTGGGTGAGGATGTAAGGCCCTAGCCTTGATGGCTTCAGGTACCTCCATTGCATGCTCGGCTTAGTTGTCATTGACTGACATAAGTTAACATTATGGAAGGTTGATGGCTAGAAGATTCAGTTACATAGTGATTTGGCCTATTGGAAAGGTGCACCATGGACATGTCAAGCGCCCTTGCTCATACTTGGCACACCACAAATCTTGGCAAATTGCACTAGTTGGACATGCTAAAAGAAGCTTGGAAGGGAACTTGGCAAGGAAAGGAAAAGAGGGTTGTCATGGGTAACCTCATTTGCAAAAATGCACTACGCATGATGAACAAGATTAACATAAAGAGCTTGACTGGCATGGGTTCTTAGACTACATGTGGACCAATGAAGTGGGTGACGAACTCTTGGGGGTTGCGAAAGACGATAGAAGTTCCTTCAGGAACAAGTATCGACGAAGCACAATAGTGGGATGCACTTGTTGGGTGCACATCCACTGGGCACACATCAACTGAACACATTTAGGTGCATTGTTAAGCACACTTGTGCATAATCAAATGGATTCAGACAAACTTGGGCATAATCGGGTGGATTCAGATAGAGTTGGGCCAATTTGGGTGGACTTGGGCCAGGTTGTATAGACTTGGGCTAACTCGAATGAATTGAATGGACTTGGGTCAATTTAGGTAGACTTGAATGAACTAGTCGGATGGATCGGGTGGACTTTGTATGACTTGGGACGATTTGGGATGGACTTGGAAGAATTGGGATGACTTGGAAGGACTTGGGGGCACTATTGGGAACACTTTTTGGGTGGATGGTGGGTGGACAAGTCACCAAAGGAAGCAAGTTGACAATGTGGGCACTTGGGTCCACCTTAGAATAAAGGGGATTGCAAGTGCAAGGCAAGTCCCATATAGAAGGAGGGTGCCTCAAAAGTTTTGAGGTAGAAGAAGTGAAGGTCATTCACCAAGAGTGGAAAGGAGCTATGCGATTATGTTAAGTTCAAGGTTAGGCATAGTGGGGGGGATTGCACTAGTTGAGTGAGAAGAAGAAGAAGATGAAACTTGTAGGAGACAAGCTTGCGGTTGCTTCAAGGGTTAGATTCTACAACTCTATTGGGTAGTAGGTAGAAGGTTATTTTCCTTAGATTCTTTGTACATCTATAATAGCGTTGTAGGCAAGAGGCTGCAACTCCCTTGTTGTATATTTATGTCATTCTGCATATAATAAAGTTAAGGAACCTGCCTTGGGTGCCATCTATACATTTGTGTTGTAAATTCTTTGTGATTGTTGGATGCTATTGTTCCTTGCTCTGCTTATGTTGGCTAAGTATTGAAATATTGGTTGTTAAGTATTGTTGGGATGTTTTAGAAGTAAGGGTTGGATGTGTTCCCATGTAACATCCCCACTATAATCCCCAGTTTAATTATTGCATAATGTAGATATGAATGTGACTATGACCAAGCGATGTAATATGCATAATGTATTTTCATATTTCATTAAAAGTAATGTGAAGCCAGGTGTTGGGAATATGGACATAGATGGGGGATGATTAATCCAAAAGAGAGGGGGAAGGCCTAGGGAGAGTCTAAGAGGGACTCAAAGGGAAATGGTTTATGGGTATTTAATCCAAACCCAGTTTTATGAATTTTATTTCCATTTGGGGAAAACTTCGATTTTTTGTTTGAGCGTATGAGAGCCCAATCATTAAACTCATGTAAGAGGGTGGGTGTCAGAGTCACGTCCCACAGTTATTGGAAGCGTGGGGTTGAAGCATGATCAACATTGGGTAGAGTGAGTAGTCAATTATCTTGGGAAAATAGAGGAAATTTATATGATGGATTAGGTATATTTTGACAGAGAGTTTTGGCATGAACAATAAGGAGAGAGCAAGGAAAGAAAGCACCAGAGAAAGAACAAGAAGGTTGGGCAAATTCATGATCATGTTGGAGTGTTTTGGAGTTGGAAATTGAAGAGGCGGGCTATCAGGCCTGAAGAGTGAACTCCCAAGTGAGTTGCACTATAACAACAAATGTTGTTGTTGGTTTTGGTAGTTTTCCTGGCAGTGAGTTTCCAACAGAGAGATACCTAGCTACTTGAGCTAGAGAACCCTGATAAACAAATGGGACACCTGATGGACTGAGAGAAGTGAAGGGGTACATTCCTTGGTTTGGGAAGGTCAAGAGGAAGAGAGTTGGAGGAAATTCAGGATAAATGTAGGAGAAAACTAGTGGGTTGTGTGATAGTGAGTTGTGTGTGGATTGTGAGAGGAACCCTTCTCTTGTGGATTCCTAGCCCCAATTTGGGGGTGACTTGCTATTGAGATTAGAACATCAGGTCTATGGTGTAATATCCCCATTAGAGCTAGGCATGGATATTATGAATTTCTATGCAAATACATTATTTTTCCACAAATAATTAATATTTATTCCACTAGAGACATTTCGTCAAACATATTGTCAACAAAACTAATACACATGGAATATAAGAGAATCATGGATTATTTTATTAAGAATGAAGATCTGAATACAATAATCCAATGGTTGATATGACAACTGCATTACATCAATGAAAACACACACAATAACAAGCCAAAAACCTAGATGATGTCACGATCACCACCATAAATCCCCACAAATCTGCACCTCCAACTGATATCAAACCACAAATGAAGCTCTATTGAAGATCTGGTATGGATCCTCCTCCTTGTCTAGCTAGGGTGGATATTGCACCACTAAAACTAAATTACAATGGAAGGGTTTTTCCAAAACCCTAACAAAAACCTTGGCTCCATGAGCACTCCAAAGAAATTAATCCAAAACATAATGAGAAAGTGAGGCACTACCCCTCCTTTTATCCTTCTCCCATGTCTTATAGAGCTTTCCCCTTTTTTACTAAATCAAATATGACCCTTATTCCCCTTTTACTTTCACTTTAAGATTAAAAGTCACTTTTAATAATGTTTAAGTAACTTATTAATCTAAAGTCACTTTATTTCCTTAATGTCACTTTAAAAACATAACATCTCCTAACTAAGTGAAATTAAATAACCCCTTTGACTCCCTTTTTCTTCACTGACAAGCCATGCAAGTCATTTCCACTGCAGAACAGGGGAACCCAAAAATGGGGACATGACATATGGTTGGGTGTAACGTCCTTCCCAAGTAATTGGTTGCACACGTGTTTTAAAAGATAAGTGTTTATCTATTTCTGAGTTATTTCATGAGTTTAATTATTGTGCTTAACTCTGTGTATTTGAATGATTTAATTGTTGTTGTGATGAGTTTATTAACTACATTCGTGATAATTTAGAATTGTTCTAGATGCATTTAATTTTGGGTATTAGAATTTGGTTTAAAATGTGAATAAATAGTAGTTGGTAAGCTACAACAAACAAGTTAGCATAAAATATTCAATTTTTATGTGTATAATTCCACAAGTAATGTTTCTTGGTTGAGTTGGGGGACGTTAAAACCCATTGTTGAATGAACTTGGTTGAGTTGGGGGACGTTAAAACCCATTGTTGAATGAACTTGGTTGAGTTGGGGGATGTTACAACCCATTGTTGAATGAACTTGGTTGAGTGGGACTTGGTTGCATTGACAATTTTTAACTTAAGGTAAAGTTATGTGCAAACCTTAAGTGAAGAGACATAGTCTGGTTGTAATAGGTGTAGGCTAGCCAAACCCTTGTGGTTGAAGCAAGGTAGTGCAACATGACCTCAAGTGCCAAAACAAACTTGGGAGAAACTCAAGTTTATAAAGAAAAATTGTAAATCGATAACAATTTTCGTTTCTCAATTAAAAAGAGCTTTTATTATGTTCATAAAAAAGGATATTTGTCTTTTTAAAGTTGATTTTCTTCTTAACAAATTTAAAAAAAAATTAAAACTTAAAATGTAATTAAAAGTAAATATTGATAAAATATTTAATTGTTTTATAAACATAAACATATTTATACCTAACACATATGCTTCCGAAAAAGAAAAGAACCTTTTATATTTATTTAATTGAAACGAACTATATTATAAGTTTATACCTCTTATATGCATTGTATACGGGATCACGTAAAATTTTCGTTGATAAGAGAATATTTATTGCGAGGGCTTGAATTGAACTTCATGTTTATTATATTTAAGTTTGTAGATGTGATAATAACTGCTTACTTCATGTTTATTATATTTTAGTTTGTAGATGTGATAATAACTGCTTTTTTATTAGGTTTTAATGAATTTTTTTTTTTTTTTTTAAATCAATATAAATTATTTGTAATGTGACAAATCATTATAAATTATTTAATAATTTGATTTGAAGTAATTATAATGATTTATAATATTTTTATTTAAAAATAATATTTTCATTAATATATAAATTTGAAAACAACTATTAATTTATTTTAATTAATTATTTATTTTTTAAAAAAATTAATATTTATATTCATTTATTTTAAAAAAAAATTAATTTTCTCAATCAATAATATTCAAACTCATTTATCTTCAAAGAGGGTTAACCAATCTTGTCCATTACATTTAAACTAATCATATATACCCTCGGATGGGGTGCCACCTGGACAACGTTAGAGGACACCTGGAATGGAGCGGCCAAGGGAATTATTAACCTCGGCCGCCAACCTACCATTCATAACTACTGAATGGCTCACACCCCGCTGACAGTAATGGTAGTGCGCTTGGACAACCTTGCGGGGTTAATGGCCCCTCGCGCAAGTCAGACCAAGTGTATCAGGCCTAGGGAAACTGTTAATTCAACTCTAATGGCTAGCCCATCCGTCAATTCACAGAGTACTAAGCGGGAAATTTCCCTAGTGAACTCATTCTTTCCCCCTCTGCATTTGCTCCTGCTCCTTGGCTCCTCTAAGCATCTTTTCACCTTTTCCCTCTGCAATTTTCTCCATTTCTCTCTCTAGCAAACTTTCACCTTACCCTTTCATTACCTCGCTTCTGTCCCTCGACCCTCATAGGAGATTTATTCACATTTTCCTTGGCTATTTAACTTGTGCCTCGACTCTTTCAAGCTCTCCCGAGCGCTTTCCAACCGCCTCTCCACCCTCAGCCCCCTGCCTCTGCATTTTTACCACCATGCCCAGAGAAAGGGGGAAGTCTAGGAGAGGTGCACAGTACTACAACACCCTCTCCAGGCGTGGAATACTTTCCCCCTCCCAATTGGTTCTCATTGTTGCTCATATCTCGGGCCCCAGGCATAATAGCCAGGGGTCATTGGCACCTCCTCCATCCTCCCCTCACTCCATACATGGCAATTGCCCAGTTAAAGAGGAAGCACCACCACCGAGTGGGCGCATTCCTTTGCCCACGAGTCTTCTGCCACCCCCCCCCCAAAGTACCCGATATGTGGCGACAACAACTGCATGGTGGAGGAGGAAATCCCCCCAAGATGCCAGGTGGAGGAGAACACATTGGTTGCTAGTGAGGACAAGGAAGAGGAGCGGCCTCAACTCTTTGCAAATTGTCTCACAGAGGAGCCCCTCCAACTTATCTTTGAAATTCAGAAAAAACAAGATGATCAGCTGCACTCATAGCACATCCTTGATCAAATACTAGACATTATGTTCGATGCACTAGCGGATGCTCCTGCACGAACTTGATGCCCAATGTGTGGCCAAAAGTATACCCATGTCTACAACATCCATGGTCGCCCGAGCTCGCTTGTGGAGCAAAGCCTCCAGGTTTCTGTTCTTTGTTTGCTCTCATTGCAGGCTTATGTTTTTTTATTACTCCAGTAGCAGACTAGATGGCCATAGTGGTCATTTTCGTACTTCCATACATTTTTGTTGACACAACTAGGCCATACAATTTTGTTCAATCGGTTTTAGCTCATATGGAGCTACGTCAAATTTTGAGTCTCTAATGGTGGCCACCTGTTCTAGTTTCCCTTATGTGGCAGAACATGTGGCTAACACTTGGCAATGTATAGATAACAATTGATATTAATACAAGGACCTTTTTATTTACAAAAAAAAAAAACTAACCATATATACAAATGTGAATATAAAAAATTTACAAACTTTACTTCTTCAAAACTCACAATAATAATAATATAAATAAACTCTTTCCAAATAACTCATCATAAAAATGCATAAACCATTTTT
>ML823496.1:0-11023 GCA_009831015.1 Picea engelmannii
CCTTATTCTTCCTTGTGGAGCATGGATGGTTCATATAGTTTCATATTCTCTACATTCACTACTTCATAAGTAAATGTGCAAATATTGGGGAGGAATGAGTTTTTAAGCGTTATTTCCTTTATGCTCCAATACTTCAAAATGTCTATATCTTAGGGCATTGATTTTCTTCTCGATCCCTATAATCTTTCTTTATCCAAGTGCAACTAGACTCGGTCCCCTAATTTGAACGTATTTTCAACCCTACAATGATTGTGCACGGCCTTGTATTTTTCTTAGGTTTTTTTCGATCTCTTCTAAACTTGCATGTGTATTTTTCTATTTTATTAATGAAATTCTTTGCTTTCAACACATCGCTCAAGGTTGATGCCTTCCTTGCTTTGATATATCCATATACAATTTGTAATAGTAAGGGTGGCGAATATCCAAAACATATTTCAAAATGGGACTTACTGATGGAAGGTTGGACTACCATGTTATATGAGTGTTATATATAAACCAAATTCTCATCTTGAATGCTTCTAAATGTGGATTGTTTAAAGATGAACCAATATCATATTCACCACTTCTATCTACCCATCCATGTGGGGATACCTGAGTGGGCCTAATGGTTAAGAGCATGTGTTTCCTCTTAAGAGGGCACAAGTTCAAATCTAAAGAGGGATAGGGTATGTATACTTCCGTAGTCAAATCACTATCAAAGATGATGCTCCTTGGAATTCCAAACTACACCTAGACCCTATTAGAGAACAAGCTTGTTACTTCTTAACATTTAATGGTCTTCTTATAAGGCATCGACTATAAAAAATGATGCTCCTTGGAATTCCAAACTACACCGAACAAGCTTGTTACTTCTTAACATTTAATGGTCTTCTTATAAGGCATCGGGGCACACGATTGCCTATCTCTCGAAGGATGGGGTTTGCGGTTTCTCTCGGGGCGTGAGGCTCCTCACGGTCTTGTAGTTTGGACATCGGACCGAGCCCGAGAACCTAAGTCACTAACGGTTCCCGCTTCCAACCCGATTTCCCTCGTCCGGTGGCCAGAATGAGCGCAGAACAATGCAATCAGGTGGTGCCTCAGTTCAGGAAGCACGTAAAAAAAATGGAAGAAGAGCCCAAGTGGTAGCTCGAGTAAGGGCGAGGATATACCCCGTGACCCTTCCCCAAGCTCAGAGGCACACGACAGCTCGGAGGGACTCATCGACAACCAGTCTAATCATTTACAGAACCCATGCTCTCAGGTAACCCCTCTCTCCATTCCTCTAGTGTTTTTGCTGAGTAAAATATCGCTCATGTCATCTCGGAGCTTCCTTTCTCCCCTGGAAATATCTTGTCTTCCCCCCATTGTCCCCAAAAGTCCCTATTCCTCCTTTGAAGCTCTCCCCCTCTCCTTGCGGAATTAAGAAGGTTTCTCCTCGCCCAATGGCGCCTTCCCCCTTCTTTGTCGCCGTCCCTCCCTTTCCCTTCTCGTGGACGTCTCCATTCCGGCTCCGCTTCACATCCCTCCCCTCGCGGTTCCAAAGGCCCTGATTCTAAGGTCCATCCCTCAGACGTCTTGGACTCCTCTTAATCTCAGGCTATCGAAGTCCCCAGGATGTTCCCTCTTCCAAAGTCTCCCCTTTGAAACCCCAATACTCTCTGACGTCCAAAGGATCCTTGCGGATGATCCCTTATATTAAAGGAGGTTTAGCTATGGATCCTCACGTCCTAATTTCTGTGGGAAGGAAATCCCACCTACACAGAGCTTAGGAAGTCGCAACTCCAGAGATTAAAAACGGACGTCAAGTCTCCATTACAAGGACCCTTAGATCATGGAACGCCCTCCTTCAAGCCTCATGCTCAATGAATATCCCCTCCTTCAATGCGAGAGGGATTGGGGGCCCTCTCAAACAACTTTCCCTCAAGAGGATAATCTTGAGCCTCAAACAAGATGTGGTTTTAATCCAAGAGACCATGTGTTCATGGGTCAAAGCTAGGGAATTGTTGGTTCCTTAGTTAAAGAACTGGGAATTTTGTACCATCAATGTCGAGGGTAAGTCGAGGGGGTCTTCTTACTGGGTGGAGCCCAAATTGCAAAGTCGTCTCATACTCTTCGATCTGCTCGTCGATCTTTGTCTCTTTAAAAATAAAAGATTTTGACTTTTCTCTTTCGATGGTTAATGTATATGGACCTTATGTTGATCACTTCCCCTTTTGGGATGATTTAAATTCCTCATGAATCCTTAACTCTCCTCTTTCTGTGATAGGAGGAGGCTTTAATTTTACTATGTCAACACACGAAGTTTGGGGGGAAAATTGTAGAGTGGACGGGCAAAGGAATTTCTTCCTCTCGTTTATGGAGAACCTTCATCTAGTTGACATCGAGCTGACCAAACTAAGTCCTACTTGGAGAAACTTTAGAACTAGGAAAGAGGCCATTGCAAAAGGACTCGCTAGGTTCCTAGTATCAGAAGATCTCATTTCTACCAGAATCTTGCTCAAATCTTTAGTGATCGAGGGAGGTATTTCCGATCACCGACCTATCACTCTACAACTTAACCCAGGAATGAAAGCACCTCAATACCTTTAAAAACCAATCAAGTCTGGTTGGAGGAAGAGTAGCATAGACAACTAGTCAAGGAGAATTCGAGGAGGCTAGACCCTTCTGCAAATATCCCCCTTATGGCTCAATTCACAGGGAACCTAGCCAAAATTAAAAGTCTCCAAACAATGGGTCCATGTCTACGAAGTGCGCAAAGTCAGAAGCTTGAAGGAAATGGAGGAAAAGTTGTCGGGCCTATCTAACCAAATTGACCAGGGACCCCTTTCGACTAGTTAACTGGAAACCTTGAAAAATCTGGAGGCAACCTGACATTCTTGGCTTGAAAAGGAGGAATAGGAATGGAGGATCAAAAGTTGGGCCCTTTGGTTTGAAGCTGGTGACAACAACACCAAGTTTTTTCATTACTTTGCAAATTTTAGAAGGAATCTGAACACTGTATGGGACATCAAGGATGAGGAAGGTAGATTGTTGAGTTCCTTTGAAGATAAGGTAGAAGGAGGAGTAAACTTCTTTCCAAAGTTATTCAAAGCACTAGGAGGATGCCCAATCCAAGAAATTATCCAAGTCTATTCCATTTTTTTTTGTTGTCTTCTCATAGGAGATGAACAAGTCTCTAGAAGAAGAAGTGTTAGAAGCAAAAGTACTTGCAACTCTCTCCTCAATGAAGAATGGTAAGAGTCTGAGCTCGGACGGTTTTACAATGGAGCTCTACAAGGGCTTCTATGAATTCATCAAAAATGACTTGCTCCTAGTTATCACAGAATCTCAAAGGAATGGAAAAGTCACAAGATCTTTCAATTCCACTTACCTTTGTCTAATCCCCAAAAAGGCAAATGGGGTATCTTTCAGAGATTACAGGCCAATATCTTGTTGTAACATAATCTACAAACTAATATCCAAAGTGATTGCAAGGAGACTAAAGCCTTTTTTGAGTGAAGTAATAGGGGAAGAGTGTTAAAATTTTGGTATGCTCGTTTAACCATAGACAATGTCACATCATTGTCACCCAACCATAGCCATTCACTATGCCACCCTCGAGCACACTAACCTTTTCTTGGATAGAATGATTCTGATAAGTCCACACTAGAACCAATAGATAAACCCTAACTAGAAACACCACTGCTGCAGCAGAAGTACAATACCAAGAGAACGCGCCTCTACTAATAGAAGCGTACCTTTACCAAGAGAAGCACACAAGAGAGATACTAGAAAGACTGAGATTACACCATGACAATTGTTGCACCACCCTCTCCAAACTTGCGCCTCCTTTTGCTGCAATTGGAGTTGCTGCTCCTCAGACTTGCACCCTCCTTCTACTGAGTAAGAGTGTATCCAAATGAGGAGCGCCTAGCCTATATTTATACTACTTTTCCAAGGTGTCTTTTCATGTGGGGCCGACCTCACTTTCTAGAGCCTTTTAATACTTTATTATTATTCTCTTTGGGTTGACTTCTCTTCTAGGGTTTTCACACATCTATTTAATGGTTCTCTTACTTCCAAAATATTATATTCTAAGTACAAAGGTTACACTTGGAGGTTAATACCTCCTGCAACTACCAAAACTTCAACACTCCCTCTTAGCTAGGGAGGTATTAACTAAGATGTTCTTCATGTAATGGTCTCAATCACATCCATCCATCTCACATGGCATGGGCAAGACTCACATGGTCTTGCAGACTAGTCTACAGGTAGCATTACCATAGCCACACATGCCATCTCATGATCAAACAAATCATGTCTCAAGTAGCATGGCCATATAGGCCATCTCATGATCAAACAGATCATGTCACAAGTATCACCATCATAGCCACATAGGCTCTGTCATAGTCACACAAACAGAGTATCTGATGGTCAAGTCACAGTCATGCATCCAGCATAAACCGAATCCCATTAGTTGGCACAACAGTGATGATGGGACTTTCTTCTGGTCCACAATAACCAAACACTAGATCTACAGTCATAGAAACAACCATCTCATGTAGAACTAGGTACGGGGTGACTAAGTCTCATATGGAGTCTTACCAACTCACACAGACAAAGTTCTCACATGAATAAGTCCTCAAGGGGCTAAGTCTCATGTGGGATCTCATAGGCTGCGCTCTCATATGAATAAGTCCCATTGGTTGGCACACCAATGTAACATGTGTACCAAACTATTTCACTGGAGTAGCAATATAACAACGTACCAGACTATTTCACTGGAGTAGTTATGCGTACCAGACTATTTTACTGGAGTAGCAATATACCAAACTATTTCACTAGAGTATCTGCGTACCAGACTATTTCATTGGAGTAGAAATATAACATCGTACCAGACTATTTCACTTGAGTAGTTATGTCTTAGCGTACTAGACTATTTCACTGGAGTAGCTATGCCTCGACGTACTAGACTATTTCATTGGAGTAACTATGTGTACCACACTATTTCACTGGAGTACCTACGTACAAGACTATTTCACTGGAGTCACAGATGTCCAACAAACTAGGTTGGCCCTCTAGCTGTCTCGAAGGCACACCCTCCCCGAAGGATCTGTGTGAAGTCTCCAACCACACAAATTGGTTGGACCTCCACAGCTAGGAAAACACACTCTCCTTGAAGGATCCGCGCACACATCATCCTAACTAGTGCCACAGTCAGTGCCCGGGCATGACAACCTGTTGTCCACACTATACCATGTTGCTATATGGAGTTGTATCTGTAACACATCATACCCTATCACAAGGGTATGTCCTTCCGAACCACACCAAGCTTGTCCCTAAAGTACTCAAACTTCACCCTTGATAGAGGCTTGGTTAACACATCAACTACATGTCCATTTGTAGCCACATACTGGAGCTTCATCGCTCCTCTGTGCACCATATCCCTGATATAGTGATACATGATTTCGATATGCTTCGACTTGTCTTGAAACATTGGGTTCTACGACAACTTCACATAGCTTTGGTTGTTGCACTAGATGCAAGTCACATCTAACTAGAGATCAAACACACCAACCAACAACTTCCGAAGCTACACTACTTCAATGCTAGCTGAACACGCTGCTACGTACCCTGCCTCAGTCGTACTGATTTCTACACTAGATTGTTTTCTATTGAACCATGAGATCATACCCAATCCCAAACTGAAACAACATCTAGATGCACTTTTCTGGTCTGCAGCACTATCGACCCAATCTGAATCTGTCTACCCATCTAGTTTAATCTCACAATTCGCATCATACCCGAGTCCATAATCCATTGTACCCTTCATGTACCTCAACACATGTTTTGTCGCAACCAAGTGAACACGTCTTGTCTCAACCATATTCTAACTCAATGTGTTCCCCACAAAACATATATCTGGCCTTGTGTTCGTTAAGTGCATCAATGAATCAATCATCTGTCTATACATGGTGGCATCCACTGTCTCTGAAGATGTATCACTCAATAACTTCAGATTCGTCACCATCGATGTAGGCATGGCTTTACAATCCATTACTCTGAATCTCTTCATAATCTCTACAACATATTTTCCTTGGCACAAGAAAATCTCATCCGGTTTCTGCCACACCTCTAGACCCAAGAAATAATGCATCATACCCAGGTCTTTCATTTCGAACTCTGATGCAAGCTTTCTCTTGCACTTAGTGATGCGTTTTTCGTTCCATGTTAGAAATAGGCCATCCAATATCAAAGGGCAACCAATCCCAAACTTGTCAAAATAATTGTCTGGCATATCCATCCCTGGGTGCCTGCATAAGCCTTTACAAAGCTTTCTTCAATTTGTAGACATGAGACTCATTCTCATGTATCTTGTGGTTGCTCTATGTGCACTTCTTCTGACTACTGGAGCAAGTGTCTCGTCATAATTTTCTCCCTCTTGCTGGGAGAATCTTCTGGCCGCAAATCATGCTTTGTACATCTCTATGTTGCCATCAACAGGATGTTTGATCTTGCAGATCAATTTGAAAGTCACCAGTGACTTCCCTTATGGTCTCAAGGCAAAAATCCATATCCCAATCCTTCTGACTGGCTTGTTTCTCTGTCACTAAAACAATGGAATCTTCTAGGAGGTCTCATATCTCCTCAAAGCCTTTGAAGCTTCGATCTAGTCTCATCAACTCATGACACTTGTTTGTCAGTCCTAGAAAACGTCTTTCTCCCCATCTGAATTTGTGGAGGAATACTTTTTGAATGAAAGTCTCTAAGCCACTCACTCTCTCTGAGATCAAGCTCACTCTGAGTCTCCATGCTCCCTCTGAAGCTTGACTCCCTCTGAGTCTATATAATCTTTGGAATCATCTGCTCCCTCTGTGTGTGATGATTTCCTCTAAAGTCTCCTATGAATGGTCCTCAGAAGGACGCTCCTCCCTACTGGATAGTGAGGGCTCACTCCCTTTGAACTCTAGCTCCTTCTGAGCTGGTTCTTGGTGGGGTCGCCTGCCTCACCACTAGTGGATCCATCTGCTCCTCATGATATGGCTCATTAATGTTATATATCTTTGCATCCTACAAAGTGTCATGGGACCATGCTGGTCTCTTTCTGGTTACTGTGACGAT
This sequence comes from Picea engelmannii, assembly GCA_009831015.1. Taxonomy (NCBI): domain Eukaryota; kingdom Viridiplantae; phylum Streptophyta; class Pinopsida; order Pinales; family Pinaceae; genus Picea; species Picea engelmannii. The sequence goes on from ML823496.1 coordinate 7,081, forward strand.
TTTGGGTAGGCCCTTATGACTCTACTAACTCTTCTTTCTGATACGAAGAGTGATCAACTGAACTAGAGGGATATGTTTGGTCATCTTTGAAGCCTTCTGCTCCTTACAATCAATCTCGATATGAGATACTCTGTATCTCGCAAAAGCACCCTTCTTGCTAGAAGGTTTTAACTTCGTCCTCTTTTTCTTTGGTACATGGATGTATACGGTCATGTATACAACTTCTTATCTGGATAGTTTTCTCCATGTCTCAAACTAGAGACCATCTAATATATTTCCTCCTGCAACTGTCACTATGGCTCCCTTCATAGTTTTCACTCATGACCTGCCTAGAACAAGAAACAAAAACAACAATATCTCCATGGTAACCTCCATGGAATTTACAAGATAACCTGCCTTAGACAAGAGCAACAAGAGCAAAAAGTATAATAGCATTTTCATAAGAACATATCTATGTTAACAAGAATAAAAGACAATTTCATGGTATAACATTACCAAGGTGACTCGCCTAGAAGCAAAACAAGAAATATCTTCTAGAGGAGATGTTAGTTCATCTTGCAAATAAGCATTTATATCAATAGTACTCACATGCTACCAAGTATTCATTGTATCTAGCAGTAATAGAACCTTCCAAGGATTGTTGTCACAACTATAGTGTTTACTTGTATTGTAGCCATTATCAAAATTGATATGTGCAAATTGGAAACTTATCAATTTAATCAATCAAATCTGGAACCTGGAGTCTTACCTTCAAGAACAAGCATTGCTTTTCTTTCGAATCTCCTTCACTCAAGATGACAAATATTATCTTCGACATGTCCCATGTACTAAGACAATATGCTTTCCTGACAAAAATCTGAGTTAGAGAATATAATGCAAATAAACTCTAAAATCTTAACCTTAGTCAATCAAATACTTTGACTAAAGTCAACTTATAACTTTAACTTTGACCATAGGTTAGTATGATAATCATAACTTCAATAGAACAAAATACAACTAGATGTTCATAAGATCACAATAATTCTATAACAACTAGAGGCATATCAAAACAATCAAACCCGGAGTGCGTTGTTCCTCTGGATGTGCTGGATCTGAGATCCCTCTTGATCTACAATTTTTGTTTGGAAAAAAGATCCCTTTTCCTGCAAACACCCTCAAGTTAGTGATACAGTTCAAACATATACAAGTACATACCTCAGGTAGTAGCAACAAATAGCGGCAGGCAACGACACCATCCGACAACAACGGTAAGTAATGACGAACCCAAAAATTTCAAAGTGCTCCAACTTGCAATTTGAAGATAGCTGAGATGTGCTAGGGTAAGAATAATTTCAACATCCTTTCAACGAGTTGCTCAATGAGTTATCAAAAACTTTACTAGACCAGAGTAACTACAACCGATACTACAACTGGCACTGCAACTGGTACTGCAGACCTAGGGTTTTATGAAGAAACCCTATTTTTTTAATTTCAAAATTTTGGAGATCTAATCCGAGGGAAATATGCACCCTACTTAGGCGACCTTCTTGAAGGGTTCAGTGAGTGTTCAACGAGCTTGACAATGGGGGAAACTGAGGATCTTCCTTCCAACGATTAGATTGTTACAAAGGAAACCAACTCAGATACCATGTTAAATTTTTGGTATGCTCGTTTAACCATAGACAATGTCACTTCATTGTCACCCAATCATAGGCATTCATTATGCCACCCCCGAGCACCCTAACCTTTTCTTGGATAGAATGATTCTGGCAAGTCCACACTAGAACCTACAGATTGCTAGAATATAGAAGATTGTGTGCTCGTTTTACCATTGACGATACCCTTGTCACCCAACCATAGGCCGAAGCCACCCTCCGAGCACCTTAACCTTGACTGATAATTACTCCGGAAGCAAACCCTAGGCTAGATAGCCAAACAAGGTGTAGCGCATCTTCCTCCAAGGATAACACACCAACAATAGCTGATCAGATAGTCCAAACCCTAGCCAAGAGATAGTCCAAGCCAATACTGAAATTGGTTGCTGTAGCAGCTGCCCCTGCAGCTCTCCTCCACACGTGCGCACCAAATTGACAACTGCAGTGCGCACTAGTTGCTCTCTGCAATTCTGAGATGTGTCAAACGAGAACTGGTGCCCTGTATTTATACTGGTTCTGCCAGATTTGCTGGGGCCGACTTCCCCTTCTGGATATGTGTCTATTCAATATATTATTATTATTTTTGGCCGACTTCTTCTCTTAGCGGCTAATAACTTAATATAAATTATTTTCTTGAGCCGACAAGACTTCTAGGGTTATTAGCCAACTCATTAGGGTTTTCTCTTGCTTTCCAGAGTCTTCTATTCTCGTCAGGTTCACACGTGGAGGTAAATAATTTCCGCAGCTACCATAATATTAACACTCCCTCCTAGCTAGGGAGGTATTACAGGTAATGGTCTTGAGCACAAAAACATACCATTTACCCGGTAGCATGAATATAGTCATCTAGACTATCTCATGACTAGATTATGAGCATCACCATCACCATCCGCTGCATCATCTCTCGAAACCATACTTCATCTGAATAATTAGACATGGCGCTGGATAAGTCACTCATACCATATAGTGATACAAGAGCTATTCTTATAATCTAGAAGAGTAAATGCTCTTGAACCGTTTTCCGTCTGGAAAATCTCTGTTCATCATTCGTCTGGATGATGATGATCTCCAATAAACTGCTGATAGTCTTCACGACAATTAGAATAAAAATAGAACACAACCGTGTCTATCCATAGTAGTACATAACTACAATCCAGTGGTACACTACCACACCAAGTAACACACAAGTACTTGATCAACAACGTATAGTCACGAACAGTGGAACATATCTGATAGCAACCTGCATAGAAACAATGTTATGATATAAACTGAATCATTTGGGCCAATCTTTCACTCACATCTGTGAGCTTTGAAAGAATATCTGCCTCACAAACAATGGAACATATCCACCACAATAGTCTACATCTACTGTCATATAGTCTTCATAACAAACATCTGATAGCAACCTGCACAGAAACAATGTTATGATATAAACTGAATCATCTAGGCCAATCTTTCACTCACATCTGTGAGCTCTGAAAAAATATCTGCCTCCGAGTAGAATAATGAGATATCTGGACTATTCTTCTCAAGCAAGGAAGAATAACTGTCGTGTCTTCTAAACCTGGACCATTCCCCACCCTGGGCCATTCTTCCTACACTAATCAAAGTGCACCCTGGAGAGAATGTATAACCCTAAGGAATGTTGAGCCTGGACCATTCCCCACCATGGGCCATTCCTCCTACACTAATCAAAGTGCACCCTGGAGAGAATGTATAAACTCTAAGGAATGTCTATCCCTGATTGCTGAGCCTAGACCATTCCCCACCCTGGGCCATTCGTCCTACACTAATCAAAGTGCACCCTGGAGAGAATGTATAAACCCTAAGGAATGACTGTCTGGACCATTTTCTCTGTTAACCACAAGAGGAAAAGACTGTCCTGCATCAACCTCCAAAACATACAATTCCTCATGTTAACCACAATGAGAAATGGTTGTCCGGCGAGGCGGGCCAATCTTCTTGAGTAACCTTCAAGAAAAGACACTGCCCTAGACCACTCCCCATGTTAACCACAATGGGATGTCGCTGTCTATGATACATTAACAATCAGACTACTTCCCATGTTAACCACAATGGAAAGTGACTATCCGTTAGAAATCTCAATCCACTTTCCGAATATGAAAGCATCTGTCCAAGATGGACTATTTTTCAAATTTAAAGATGAATGTCTTCAATAATGTTTTCAGTTCTCCCTCCTAACTTGGAGAGTCATTTCTTCATTTTTCAATAAGAAGGAAGTTGTTTCCACGAGCTCTAGCTTGAGTACGCAAACTCTTTCATCTTGGATAGAAGCTTTACCAAAATGT
>ML823496.1:22362-36139 GCA_009831015.1 Picea engelmannii
TCCTTGCTTCTGACCTCGCTGTTAGACGTAAAGCAAGATGAGTCATTGCTTCTGACCTCGCTGTTAGACGTAAAGCATGATGCTGTGTGTTCCTTGCTTCTGACCTCGTTGTTAGACGTAAAGCAAGATGAGTCATTGCTTCTTACCTCATTGTTAGACGTAAAGCATGACGTTGTGGATTCCTTGCTTCTGACCTAGCTGTTAGACGTAAAGCAAGATGATTCCTCGCTTCTGACCTCGTTGTTAGACGTAAAGCGATATGTTGATGTGTTCCTTGCTTCTAACCTCGTTTTTAGACGTAAAGCAAGATGAGTCATGCTTCTGACCTCATTGTTAGACGTAAAGCATGACGTTGTGATTCCTCGCTTCTGACCTAGTTGTTAGACGTAAAGCGAGATGATGATATTCCTAGTGCTGTGATGAGGTATCATTTTTTTACTGATACATATTTGATGCAGATGATGATAGCATTCTTTCGAGAATGATGATGCTGCCGATGAAGAAAACTTCCAATGACTCGTAAATATGCTAGCCAATGTTTCAAGATGATATTGACGATACTGTCCTTCTGATGCCACTGATGATGCAGACCTCTCTCGCGTGATGCCGTTGAAGAATACCCTTCTTGTTAAGGGGGAGTGTTGAAATAATGTAATTGCAAAGAGTATTCTTATTATTATTGATATATTATTTATAGGATTAATCCCCATTGTGGATTAATCATGTCGGTAATTGTATTAGGACCAAATCCCCTTTTGCGAATTGGTCAACAAACAATTATAATAGGCAGAATAAGAAGTCGGCCCCAACAGTTAATAAGAAGACCCAGAAATATAATAAAGGTGGGTTTACCCACCCAGATTAAGAAGTCGGCCCTGCCAGTGAAGAGACACTTCACACATGCTAGAACTTGTATAAATAAAGGAGGCTAGTGCCTCATTTGAACACAACTCACTTGCTCATTCTCTTATGAGGCAAGCTGCAATTACCAGTTGGAGAGAGGAGAAGAAGAGTGGCGCATCTCTTGGAGAGGACTATCTGTATTGGTTTGGGTTATCTCTTGAACATTGTATTAGCAATTTGTGATAAGGAATTTTTTGCTGGGTTTTCTTCCCCTAAAGGGTTTCCCAGGATAAATGTTGTGTCTCTTGTGAATGTGTATTTCTCAGTGATCTTGTTCTTATGATGCTCTTATCTATTGAAATGCAAAGAACTATAACAATGGCATAAACATTAACAAATTTGTGGACAAGTCACCTTGGTGACATTTTATATAAATAAGAGATCATAATATCTCATTTTAACATAACTCTCCCTCATTGTGAGAGGTATTGGTCTGAAATTTTTGCTACACTTGGCTCTATTTGTCTCCTGTGCACTAGTTTATGGTTATCTTGATGAATGGTTGATGGAGGAGTGAGGCGCTAGCCTTGGATGAATGTTTTCTAGCTTTAATGGTGGATTATCTTAGCATCTTTTTTGATATTGGTATGGTCTTTTACTCTTATGCTATTGTTCTTTCAAGTCAAGGATTGTTGTGCTAGGAGCTAGGTGGGAAGTATAAGGGCATACACCCCCACCACAGTCTTCATCATTCTATGCTTCATGTTATTGGTTAAACAAGGGTTTGCTAAGAGAAGTATAGGGGCATACACCCTCTTAGCTTAAACCCTAGATAGAGAAACTTGCTTTGGAAAGTAAAAAGGCTTACATGCCCAAGGAGGTAGTCTCTCTAGCCCTTTCTTTATTTGACTCCATTAACCCAATAGTAAAGGCACTAGTCATATATTTTTTGCATTGGAGATATAAAATCATTGCCTTGGGAACATGAAATTTTATTTTTTGAAAGGTCTTTTGCTTGGAGTTGGTTTTCCTCATTGAGAGGAGTCTTCCCCTATTAGGACGTCCCCTCTCTCCCACCACTTTATTTGTTGTTACAAACCCTAACCTACGACCATTAGGGCTAATTTAACCTAGATAAAATACTAACCATATCTCCTAAACTAACTTTAGCCCTGCTCCTAAATTTTGCACACTAACTCTACTAACTAGGGCACATATTTTGGGTTAACTGTTGGCATACTTTGATGGTGTAATTTGCTGATATAAGTGACTGAAAGCTACAACCATAAGGCTACAATTTTCTACAGAAAATACATGTTATAACAACTTGCTTTATTCAACCTTAAAGTGTCATTTTTCAGTCATACTTGATTGCCATACTTATTGATAATATTATTGATTGATCTCATGTTTTACATGTTGATTTGAATATCTTACTTGCTGATATAAATTGTCATCTACTGCTGCAAATTAGGGACAACAACCTTAACTTGTTGATCCATACTAACATATGTTGAAATATTGTAACTTCAAAGAATATTCTAATTACAATTGAGTTATTATCTTGTAGATCAAATCCCGTTTTATGGATTGATCATGTCGGGACTTATGTATGACCAAATCCCCTCTTGTGGATTGGTCAAACCATATTCATATGGTGGTATTTTAGAAGACGACCCCTAGGGTTTATTAAAGTGGTCTTAACCACTATTGGAAGAAGTCGGCCCTACTGGGTGAAGAGACATAACCCTAGCGCCCCCTCAGCTAGTATTTACAAGTGAGGAGGATGCCTCATTTGTTCACTCACTCAGTCACACTTCTAGTGCACATCTTTTGAAGGTAGTTGCAGTTCCAAGAAGGAGAGAGAAGCACATGTTTAGTCCTAGTATTTTCTTGGTGGTTTTGGTCTTTAGTCTTGGCATTGTATTGGCAATCTATTATTGAGGAAGTTTTGTTGGGTTTTCTCCCCCATGAGGGTTTCCCAGGATAAAATGATGTGTACCCTGTGATTGTGTTTCTTTCAGTTATCCTACTTATGTTGTTATGCTCTAGTAAATTGAAAAAATCTTAATAACAACTCTAAATTTAACATGGTATCAGAGCTGAACTGAGTAGAGCACCTTTCACTGGGTAGCCAAAAACATCATTATTGTTGTACAAGAAAATTAGGGCTTTTTATTGGAAATTAATTTCTTCCTAAAAACCATCTAGAAAAGTGCACCCTACCCTAGCACATCCTTTGACAGCTTGAGCGCACCTTTTCAGTGGCCAGAGCCTTTAGACAGTGAAACCCTAGTTTTGACTAGTACCAGAAAACCAAGAAACCATAACCAATACCAGAAGTACTAGTCCAGATTTGCATAGGTCCAGTTTCAAGGGGTAAAATTTGGATTTTTTGAAAACAAACAGCTCCAACCTACTCGCCTCAGCCCAACGCATCTCCTGGTAAGTTCAGATTCACTTCACTTTCATTTTCTGGTCATTTTCCTAGCTCCGGGTCAAGATGATTGCAAGCACCAAGCTTGTTGACAATTTAGAAGGTGTGAAAACCTTTTGTGCCTGGAAGTACATAATTGCACTCATTCTTGAAGAGAATGACCTTGCAAAATTCATAAGAGAAAATGTGTCAGAACCTGAAGAAGATGCAGCCAAAGCAAAGTATAAGAAGGATATGGTTAGGGCCAAAAGGATCATTGCAGACTCCATTAAAGATCACTTGATCCCTCAAGTATCTTCCAAGAATACTCCAAAATAGATATTTGATGCCCTAACCAGAATGTATGAAGGAAAGAACATCAACCAAAAGATGAACTTGAGCACCCAACTCAAGAATACAAAGATGCAGAAAGAAGAAACAACTCAAGACTATTTCTCTAGGGTTACTCATTTCAAAGAACAACTTTAAGCAATTGGAGACAACTTGGATGAAAAGGAACTCATCGTGACAACTCTTAATGGTCTCACAAGACCTTGGGATGCCTTCATCCAAACTATCTGTGCCAGAAAGGAGAAACTCCAATTTGACAGTCTTTGGGAAGAATGTGTTCAAGTAGAAGCAAGAGTAGCCAACCGAGAAACAATACTATTAAGGGATGAAGACCAAACCCTAGCTGCTCATGCTAAAGGAGGAAAGAAAATGTCTCATTTCCAAAAGGAGACCCACCTCCATAAGGAATCTCACTCCCCAAAGAGATTCACCCACTTCCATAAATAATCTCACCCTCCAAGGAGATTCCAAAAATATCAAAAGGGTCAAAGAAGAGAAAAAGATTTATCCTCTTATCAATGTTATCATTGTGATAATATGGAACATATTGCTAAGAATTGTCCTAACAGAAGGGAAGAATACAAGAAATAACAAAAGACATCATGCCCATGCAGTTGAAGATGATGAGCCACCCACAAAGTTGACCAAAGATGAGATTGAAGATTATGTTTTATTTTGCTCCCTCTCAGGATCCGTGGCACCTGGAGAGGATACTTGGCTCATAGACATTGGTGCCTCTAAGCACATGACAGGTCAGAGAGACATTCTCTCTAGCCTTACTGAAAAGAACTTTCCCCAGAAAGTGACACTTAGAGATGATTACGAGTACCCTATCAAAGGAGTGGGAGAATCCACCTACAAACTTGATTCAGGGACTCTGATGAGAATGAAGGATGTATTATATTTACTAGGTTTGAAAAATAGCTTACTTTCTATCTCAACTTTATATAAGAAAGGTTTCAGGGTTCCATTCATAGACGATGAAGTTCTTATGTGTCCTAAAGGAAAAACCATAGAATATGCAATTGTCATTGGAACATAAGAAGGTAGCTTGTATAAGTTAAAAGGTCACTCAGATGTAGCCTTGACCCACTCCACTAAGAGTCCTTGTGAACTTTGGCATAGAAGACTACCTCGCATCAACTACAAATCCTTACCATATGTAAGCAAGGTAGTTACAGGTTTACCATAATTCAAGGTTGATCATGAAGGTGTGTGCAAGGGATGTGCACAAGGAAAGAATATAAAGAATCCTCTCCCAAAGAGTGACAATAAAGTAGAAGGAATCTTGGAGCTCATCCACTCATATGTATGTGGTCCAATGCCATCAACCTCTCTCAGTGGGTATGTATACTATGTTTCATTTATTGATGATTATTCTCACAAGACTTGGGGTTTATTTATTGAAATCAAACGATGAAGTATTTGGAAAATTCAAGGAATTCAAAGCCTCGATAGAAAATCTCTCCGAAATAAAAATCAAGATACTCAGGTCAGATAATGGAGAAGAATACACCTCAAAATAATTTGTAAGCTTTTGCAGAGACGCTATGATTAAGAGGGAGCTCACCACTCCCTATAATCCTCAGTAAAATTGTGTGGCAGAAAGAAAGAATAGAAAAATAATGGAAGTAGTGAAGACTATGATCCACGATCAAGATCTTTCAATGCACTTATGGGCTGAAGCACCAAGAACAATAGTTTATGTCCAAAACAAATTATCTCATAGTGCACTTGGATTCAAAACCCCCGAAGAAATGTTCACCGAGAAGAAGGTAGAAGTAAGCCATCTTAAAATATTTGGTTGTCCAGTGTTTGTACACATTCCAAAAGAAAGGAGAACTAAGCTGGATCCTTTAGGAAAGAAGGGAATATTTGTTGGACACTCTGAGGTCTCTATGGCCTTCAAAATTTACATACCAGGTTACCATCATATTGAGATCAATAGAGATGTAACCTTTGATGAAGATGCAACACTCAAGAAATCAAGGAGATGCCAACTTGAAGAAGTATATGAAGAAGAACGTGTAGCTCCTAGAGTTATAGAACCGATGAAGGAAGTTACAGTTACCCCTGATGATGAGATTCTAGAAGATCATGATATGATAGAATCTCAAGAACCTCCCCTGATGATGATCCCTCACAAGAGAAAGCCAACTTGGGCAAGGGAACTTATTCAAGATGGAGAGAAGTATGGTGCCCCAGAAAGAACCATGAGACAAAGCAAGAAACCTAAGTCATTCTCCAGTTAATTGGCCTTGATGTGTGATCTCATAGAAAAGGAAACAACTTGCTTTGAATAAGCCATTCAGAAGAAAGAATGGGTGGATGCCATGATAGAAGAATACCAATCCATTAAAAATGATGATGTATGGGAAATAGTTCCCAGACCGAAGAACAAAGATGTGGTATCTTTTGAATGGTTATACAAGATAAAACATGTTGCAGACAAAAGTATTAAAAAACATAAATCAAGGTTTGTAGCTCATGGCTTTTCTCAAAGGGAAGGCATTGATTATGAACAGAGGTTTGCCCCTGTAGCCAAATACACTTCTATCAGAACAATCATAGTTCTTACAGCCAAGATGAAGTGGAAGTTACACCAGATGGATGTGAAAACAACCTTCTTAAATGGTGTTATTGAAGAAAAAGTGTAAATAGAACAACCACAAGGGTTTGAAGTTGAAAATAGAAAGACTCATGTCTGCAGATTGAAGAGGGCTTTGTACGGGTTGAATCAAGCTCCTAGAGCTTGGTATGGAAGAATTGATAGTTTCCTGGCAAGCTTGGGCTTTACCAAAAGTAAAGTTGATTCTAACCTTTACTTCAAGGTTATGAATGACGAGCCAATTATATTGTTGTTGTATGTGGATGACTTATTCTTAACATGAGAACAAAAGATCATCACAGATTGTAAGAAGAAGCTCACCATAGAATTTGAGATGAAAGGCCTAGGCCTGATGCATTGTTTCTTAGGTCTTGAATTTTGGCAGAGCCCAGAGAAGATCTTCCTTAACCAAGGGAAGTATGTAGTTGAAATACTGAAGAGGTTTGATATGTTGGAATGTAAATCCATGAACACACCCATGGAAACAAAGTTGAAGCTCCTGGTTGACACTTCGTCAAAATTGGTTGATGCTACTCTGTGCAGAAAGATTATTGGTCCGTTGATGTATCTCACGAATATCAGGCCAGATGTATGCTTTGTTGTGAACACCTTGAGTCAGTATCTGGTAGAGCCCAGACGTGTTCACCTTGTAGCTGCAAATCACGTGATGAGATACCTTAAGGGTACATTGGAATATGGTCTTTGTTATAATGGAGATCATGACTTCATAATGGTTGGTTATACTAATTTAGATTGGGTTGGAAGTGTCTCTGCTAGAAAATACACTTCAAGATGTTATTTCAGTCTGGGGTCAGCCATGACTTCATGGAAAAGCATGAAGAAATCCAATATTACTCTCAGCACAACAGAAGCGGAATACATTACAACATGTTCTGCCAGTTGTGAAGCCATATGGCTTCGAAATTTGTTGACAAGTATATTCAATTTGGAGATGGAAGCCACCATGATTCTATGTGATAACCAGAGTTGCATAAAGATGACAAAGAACCCAATGTTCCATGATAAGTTGAAGCACATAGAAATCCAGTATCACTACATCCGTGATATGGTGCAGAGAGGAGCTGTAAAGCTCCAATATGTTGGCACAGATGAGCAGGTTGCATATGTGTTGACCAAACCTCTGTCTCGTGTAAAGTTTGAATACTTTCAAGACAAGCTTGGAATAGTCCGAAAGGACCTCCCTCGAAAGGGGGAGTGATGTTGATGATACTATGGTATCCTGACCAACAATAGGTAGCTCAGTGACGATTTTATATCCTAGGGGATTGATCATCCCTGGACAGATCCCAAAGGTCCAGTAAGGACGGTCTGTCATAGTACCTGTGCATGTATATGCCAGCTATGGTCAATAGTGGTAGCTCCGTTAGGATTTTATATCCTAGGGAATCTTTTGATTCTCGGGTAGATCCCGAAGGTTTGGTAAGGATGGTCTGCCAGAGTACCACGTGATAGCACCATTAGGATTTTTACATCCTAGGGAATCTTATGATTCTTGGGCAGAACCTGAACGTCCGGTAAGGACGGTCTGTCAGAGTACCACAAAATGTTTTTGTTGCACCTACCTCATTTTGTTGCTATATGATGATGATGTTGTTATCTCAACCTCATGTTCATGATGTTGTTGTTTCAACCTCGCGCTGTTGTTGATGATGTTGTATTGGCCTTGTGTTGTTGTTGATGATGTTGTATCGGCCTCGTGTTGTTGTTGATGATGTTGTACTAACCTCATGTTGTTAATGATGATGTTGATGATGTTCTTGCCTTAGGGTTATGCTAATTGATGTTGATGCAGATGATGATCATGATGTTATTCCATCTCCATGCTGTGAATGATGATGTTATTGATGATGAGAAAAAATTCCGATGATTTGTAGATATGCCAGTTAGTGTTCCATATGCTGATGATGTTGCTTCCCTCTCTCTCTCTCTCTCCTGATGATGTTGTATTGGGTTATGTCTGTAGAATACCCTTCTCGTTAAGGGCGAGTGATGAAATATTGTAACTTCAAAGAATATTCTAATTATAATTGAGTTATTATCTTGTAGATCAAATCCCCTTTTGTGGATTGATCATGTCGGGACTTATGTATGACCAAATCCCCTCTTGTGGATTGGTCAAACCATATTCATATGGTGGTATTTGAGAAGTCGGCCCTTAGGGTCTATTAAAGTTGTCTTAACCACTATTGGAAGAAGTCGGCCCTGCTTGGTGAAGAGACATAACCCTAGCACCCCCTCAACTAGTATTTATAAGTGAGGAGGATGCCTCATTTGTTCACTCACTGACTCACACTTCTAGTGCTCATCTTTTGAAGGTAGTTGCAGTTCCAATAAGGAGAGAGAGGTGCATGCCCATTCCTAGTATTTTCTTGGTGGTTTTGGTCTTTAGTCTTGGCATTGTATTGGCAATCTATTATTGAGGAAGTTTTTGTTGGGTTTTCTCCCCCATGAGGGTTTCCCATGATAAAATGTTGTGTACCTTGTGATTGTGTTTCTTTCAGTGATCTTACTTATGCTTTTATGCTCTAGTAAATTGAAAAGAACTTAATAAAATCTTTAAATTTAACAACATATATCATTGCAAGTTGGATTTTCTTGTGTCTTGAGCAGGTACAATCATCTGAAGAAGTATTATATCTTTGGGGCAACAATCACTTGACTTACAAGGAATCTCTTCCCACATTTCAATCCACTTAGACTTGACCTCCAGGGCCTTCACTTCCATCTATATACATATCCATCTCATTCCCCCTAGGGTCACCGAGATCGCCTCCCTAGAGTGACCTAGTCACCCTTGAAGTGCGAGACCTACATTGAGGTGACATTGGGTGTAGGATTCTCAAGTTGTAGCACTTGCTTTGTGGTTGGGTCGACCTTTGCCCAACCTACAACTTGCGTTATAACAATTCTCTTACTTCCAGAATATTTTATTCTAAGTACAAATGTTACACTTGGAGGTTAATACCTCCCTCAGCTACCAAAACATCAACAAAGAGCAATTCAGATTCCTTCAAAACCGATAGATCCATGATGCAGTGGTGGTTGCTCAGGAAGTGTTACACTCAACAAAAAGAAGAAATGAAAGTGCGACCATCCTTAAATTAGACCTTTCTAAAGCATACAACAAAGTAAATTGGACCTTTTTGAGGTTGGTGCTACTCAAGATGGGGATGTCCTTACAAGTGATCAATTGGATAATGGGGTGAATAGGCTTAGCCTCTTTTGCAGTGCTCATTAATGGAGCACCCTCTCGTTTTTTCAACAGCTCAAGGGGGTTAAGGAAAGGATGCTCCTTATCCCCTTTCATGTTTCTAATTATTGTGGAAGCACTTAGCATATTACTTAAGGAGGCCAAAGAAGTAGGAAGGTTGAAAGGTCTAGCAGTAGCTGAAAGAGAGGCGGTGTCACATTTATTGTTCATCGATGATATTTTTTGTTGCATTAATGGCACAAGCAGAGATCTATGGACTCTCAAAAGAATTTTGGATCTCTATTGCTTAGTGACTGACATGGAAATTAACTTGGAAAAATCAATAATGATCCTTCATAATTGTTCGAATAATGAGTCCAACTGAATCAAGAACATCTTCCAAGCATCGATGAAAAACCTAGTAGAAGGATTTAAATACCTAGGTTTTTATCTCAATCTAGATCACTACAGGTATGAATATTGGGGTTGGATGATTAAGAAAATCGAAGGACGAGTCTCCTTGTGGGTAAACAAAGTCTTATCTTGAGGTGGAAGATTAGTGCATCTAAAAATAGTTCTGGAAAGTGTCCCAATGTACTAGTGCTTCATCGTTGTTGTACCCAAAGGGATTCTTAGTAAAATAAGGAAAATTAGTTGTCAATACCTTTGGTCGAGACAAAATAAAAATGGAGGAATACACCTAGCTAAATGATCTTCCATTGCAACTTCGAAAGAGTTGGGAGGATGGGGACTAAAAGATGTTCACTTGAGCATTGGTAGGAAGAAATTTATGGAGGCTAACACATGGTCCTTCTCTCTGGTCCAAAGTAATGCAGGCCAAATATTTTCATTCCCTCTCCATTGTTGAATGGTTCAGAGCTTCCAATAAATCTCACAAGGGATCTATAGTATGGAAGGCATATCTTTTGGTTAGGGAGTGGGTTGCGTGGAATATTGGCGATGGGAAAAGCGTGTGACTTGGGGAAGACCCCTGGATTGGTGCAGGTAACAACTTCAAGTTTTTTGCACCTCTTCTCCAATAGATTAGAGTCCAAAACCTTTGGTATTTGTGCAACGTTAGTGTGGTCTTTCCTTCGCCTAGAGGCAGAAGGGGATGGAAAATTGTTGATTCATTGGGCCTCGAGGGTGCCTTAGCTGATGAATTGAATTCATTCATCAACCTCCTTGTGACCAATTTTATTGTATTAGATGTTGAATCTCCAGATTCTTTGTGCCGGTCTAAAAAATTAAAGAATGGATCCTATATTGTTCGGTTGGGTTACAAAGCTTGGTCTGAAAGCAACTTTGCAGGGGCCAAAAAATGGTGGTGGAGTCTTCTGTGGAAATTAAAAGCTCCACAGAAGTGAAAAATCACTCTTTGGATAACATTGAATAATAAATTATTAACATGGGAAAATGAGATTAAGAAGGGATGGAGCAACCCAAGTCGTTGTTCATTATGTAAAAAAAATGAGAAATTAAACTCTCACTTATTTGTTAATTGTCCTTATGCAACTCAGGTGATGGAATTGGTCAAAGACAAATTGAAGGCCAGATCCAGCTGGAACAAAGAAAGCATGGAGGATTGCTTCAAAGAATGGATTCAAGACAGGTCTGTAAAGATGTATGTAGGTTTTCCAAGCATCTTAGTTTCGAATATGTAGTGGGCACGCAACAACACTATTTTTAAGGATAATTTTATCCCACCAAAAGTAACGACTAGAGCGATGTTGTCTTTAGCTAAGGCAGACAGAGATGAACCTAAATCCAATAACCCCAGAGTGTTAGTCATGCCCTCCATTGATTATGAGATCCCGTTGGGTTTTTTCGACGGGGCTAGCCAGGGCCAACCCCCAATATATGGTGTGGGAGTGGTGTTGTTTGTCAATCATTCCCATTACTTATTTATCAGATATGCTTCGGGAGCAAGAGCCAACAATAGAGCAGAATTCATAGCCCTTTGGACTTTATTGGAGGTAACAACAATTAAAAAGACCCATGGAAGCTCCAAGTTTTGGGGGACTCTAAATTGGTCATTGAATGGGCCAAACAGAAGAACTCAACACAAGACCTCAGGATATCCCCTATCACGAGGGATATCAAACTCGCCTTCCAATCCTTTGAATGGATCTCCTTTCACCATATTCTGCGTGAATTAAACACGAAGGCTGGCAAATTATCTGAAGAGGCACTGCCATTGTCTCATGGGTCCTTTGGATTCTATGAGTATATGGATGGACATGAAACAAAATCTATGGAATTTTGTCTGTAGCAACCTTTGTCAAGAAAAAAGACAAGCAAAGTTTTTGTATATGTAATTAGAATGCTAGAAAAGAAGCAATGAACAAAAAGTTATACATAACCAGATATATAGATTAAGTAGTGAAGAAAGGCCATTATTGTTTTTTGAAACTTTTGTAGCGGGCCTTATGTTGGGCCATGGCTATGGACTGGAACATGTATATTCTCTTTTGAATATAATAGATTTTTTTTTCCTTTGAAAAAAAGGCATCAAGGCGCACATCTTATTGAATATTTGAACTGCTACAAATAGTAGTCATGACATTTTCTTGGCATTGCTAGACCCCCATCAAGTCCTCAGATATACTTTCCAATGGAATTTTAGGTACCAAGAGTGGATTGTAAAACCATTGCTTCTTGTTCTTTGGGTTGTTGATACAACATAGTATATAATGTTTGATATATATATATATATATATATATTTCTTGATGTTAGGATAATATACATACCATTATAAGTCGACCGCTATTTTCCAAACAACAAAATGTTCAACAACTTTGGAGTTATGGGCCTCCCTTCTTATATGTATTCTTTCTCCTTCAAACACACACAAATTCTCCAGCTTGTGGAGCAAGCCATCTTGGAGATGGTAATAATCCTAGATGCCTTCCTATACCTTTACAACAATTGAAACACCTACTTGATGTCCTCATCTTTAATGTATTCTTCTTTGTATGCTTTATGGGTGAATGGTTCATGCACGTAATTGCACCAAAATCCAAGATCATGGTTTCCTTTCTTATATTTAACAACCAAATAAAATTGTTGCAAAAGTCACATCCATTTTAAAACTTCAATTTGTCGAGGCTTTCTTTGAGTCTACAAGTATTGTAGATACTAGTGTCTGGTATGGATAATTCTCTCCTTGGATAATAAATAATTCTTAAACTTCTCCACTACCCACATAAAGGATTAGAGCTCCTTAGCATGGGTAGAATAATTGATTACTCTACCATGAAATAACTCTAAATGATAGCACAATGGTTTACTCCTTTGCATCAAGACTACACTCATATCATACCTTCTGATGCAGGAGCATCGCAAATACTCAAAACGAGCGTGGAGCCAACGCATGTGTTTTTAAACACATGACATATTTCTTTGAAAACTTTTTGAAGTTGAAGCGCCAAACCTTTAATGAATCCTTTATGAAGGAGTGCCTTTTGTATATTGTATCAGACCTCGAGCCATACGCTCTTGTCTGAAGTAGATAAGGAGGCATTTAATCTAGTTAATGCAGGTAGGTAGGATTTATTTCTAGATTAGACAGTTTTAGAGTCTGAGAGGGAAAATGGATATAGACACCCTCATTGTATCATTGTAACATTAGCCAACATTCAGAGGAGAGAGCAGAGAATATTGTATGGATAACACCCATGTATATGCAGTTGAATTAATAGAAGAAAGCTTTGATTCAAGCGCATGGTTTCGTGTTGTTTTCTCTGTGTACTATGCCCATGAATGTTTGTTTCTGTTGTGCATTTGTTTTGCATATGCTGTGCATGTGATTTCATGTTTCAATTGAAGTCTGAGAGGGAGACAGAATGAGTTTCAATTGTTTCTCTATCTGAGTCAGGAGATTCCTGCAAGGTGTGCAGTTGAATTCATCCGCATAGAGTGCGTTGATGAAGGCTTAGTAGTTGAACTTTTATTCTCGTTCGCCCAGAAGTTGTTTTGGGTTATTGAATCCGTACAAGGTGAGTGCGCAGGCAGAAAGAAGGAGTCTCAGTTGTGAATCTGAGCAAGGAAATTGAAGACTGCTGCTGCAGGAAGTGCACAAAGTCAGAAGGATTCAACACTCGAAGAGTTGTTGAATGTTGAGCGCAAGGATTGCGCGCAAGTTCCTCTGAAAGAATCAGAGTGGAAGAGCTCCGGAGGTATAGCACCTTCGTGATATTGTTAAAGGAGAGCACAGTAGATTCGTTTCGTAGAAGGTTCAAGCAAGAGTTACAAGCGCATGCGTTGGAGAGAAAGTTCTGAGAAGGGATACTTAACCATTCTCAAGAAATCATCAAGAAGGGTGAAGTGACAGTTGAGATCTTGAGG
>ML823496.1:48161-80727 GCA_009831015.1 Picea engelmannii
AAAACGAGCGTGGAGCCAACGCATGTGTTTTTAAACACATGACATATTTCTTTGAAAACTTTTTGAAGTTGAAGCGCCAAACCTTTAATGAATCCTTTATGAAGGAGCGCCTTTTGTATATTGTATCAGACCTCGAGCCATACTCTCTTGTCTGAAGTAGATAAGGAGGCATTTAATCTAGTTAATGCAGGTAGATAGGATTTATTTCTAGATTAGACAGTTTTAGAGTCTGAGAGGGAAAACGGATATAGACACCCTCATTGTATCATTGTAACATTAGACATCATTCAGAGGAGAGAGCAGAGAATATTGTATGGAGAACACCCATGTATATGCAGTTGAATTAATAGAAGAAAGCTTTGATTCAAGCACATGGTTTCGTGTTGTTTTCTCTGTGTACTATGCTCATGAATGTTTGTTTCTGTTGTGCATTTGTTTTGCATATGCTGTGCATGTGATTTCATGTTTCAATTGAAGTCCGAGAGGGAGACAGAATGAGTTTCAATTGTTTCTCTATCTGAGCCAGGAGATTCCTGCAAGGTGTGCAGTTGAATTCATTCGCATAGAGTGCGTTGATGAAGGCTCAGTAGTTGAACTTTTATTCTCGTTCGCCCAGAAGTTGTTTTGGGTTATTGAAGCCGTGCAAGGTGAGTGCGCAGGCAGAAAGAAGGAGTCTCAGTTGTAAATCTGAGCAAGGAAATTGAAGACTGCTGCTGCAGGAAGTGCGTAGAGTCAGAAGGATTCAACACTCGAAGAGTTGTTGAATGTTGAGCGCAAGGATTGCGCGCAAGTTCCTCTAAAAGAATCAGAGTGGAAGAGCTCCGGAGGTATAGCACCTTCGTGATATTGTTAAAGGAGAGCACGGGAGGTTCGTGCCATAGAAGGTTCAAGCAAGAGTTACAAGTGCAGGCGTTGGAGAGAAAGTTTTGAGAAGGGATACTTAGCCATTCTCAAGAAATCATCAAGAAGGGTGAAGTGACGATTGAGATCTTGAGGAACNGGGGGGGGGGGGAATCCCGTCAGCCGTTAGATCCGTCTGAAGTAGCGAAGAAGTTACAGCCACACCAGGGATTTAAGCCTAGAGTAATGCGAGTCGTTGGACTAGAGGTTGTTTTCCCGTCAGCCGTCAGATCTCGGGAAGTTGCGCAGGGTTTAAGCCCGGAGGAGCAGAGGAAGAACCCAGAGGAGACATCGGGATATTGGCGTCACCGGGTTTTTCATAGGGGAAGAATCAGAGATTTTGAAAGTCTTGAAACCTCGACGGAGAAATCTCAGCCGTTGATCCTGAAGGGACACGTGTCAAGAATCCAGGGAGCCATCGGAGTTCAGTTCATCGGAGAATCGGGGTTTTCGAGGACATAGAACTCTCGCATATTGGAATCGCGCTCCGCGATTTCCCGACGAGAGGTTTGAACCGTCCATTTGCGAGGGACACGTGGTGAAAGATCCCAGAGAGTTGGAGTTCGGGGTTTGGAAGGTCTCGTGAACATCGACCACGGAAATCACGAAAACCCGATACGCGATTTCCCGACCACCACAGGGGTGTGGGCCATAGGCGCAGAACAAAGGACAAGTGTCGAGAGGTCAAGCCCTCGCTGAAGTTGACGCCAAGTGGCATCACAAATCGGAAATCGGGGATCCGTGGGAGCAGTGGATCACAACAGCACAAAGGCTGATTTCCCGACGGGAAAATTCCCGATAGGAGCAAGGTAAGCATTCGAGGAATATTCATCGGGTTTCGGGGATTTGTAAGACCCGACCTCGCAAGCACAGGACTCGTGATCACGCGAGGCTCGATTTCCCGATAGGGCGAAGGGAGATCATAAAGTGAGTTCTGTGGGTGTAGAAAAGTCCCGACAAGGGATTTGAAGAGTGTTTCAGCTCTTCGGGCCAAGGGAAAAGAAGGTCCTGGTGGGAGCAGACGTATCCTGGGTGGCGCGTTTGCATCACCTATTTGCATCTATTTCCACTTAAAGAGCTTTTGCAATTTAGGATAGCTAGGCCTAGGGCTTGACTATTATGTTACTTCAACTATTTAAATTCCTTATGCAAAGCATTACCCGACTGGAAACTCTTGCAATTGGTTGTTGCAACATGGAGTGTCACCACCACAACAAAAAATGATGTTATGGAATTACATAGGTATCGCATTGCTTCCAAAAAATTTCTAACTTCAATGGCATCGGTAAGAATGGCCTCCATCGTCACAAGAACAACCTTAAACTCACCTTCACTAATCACATGTTGCAAATACACTAAGGATTTATTAGAAAACTCACATTGCTTAATGTTTTCCAATAATCTATGCTTCTTCAATTTCTCCACACTTGCTTTAGATGTGATACATGCTCTCCCTAAGTAGAGATAAATATTAATATGTCATCTAAATATGCTATGAAAAACGAATGAATAAGGGGATGGAACACATCATCCATTAAACGCATGAAAGTAGTTGGTGCATTACTCGAATTGAAAGGCATCATTAATCATTCTTATAGACCTTGCCTTGTCTTAAAGGTGATCTTCCAAGTATCATATTCTTTTATCTGGACTCGATGGTATCTAATTTTAAGGTCTAATTTTGTGAAGCATTTTGAATGTTGCAGTTAGTCTAACAAGTCATATGTCGAGGGAAAAGGTTATTGATTCTTGAGGTGATCTCATTAAGAGCTCTATAGCCAATGCACATTCTCCAAGTCCCATCCTTCTGAGGTACTAAAATAATATTCAACCCACATGGTGAGGTACTCAGCCTTGTGACACCTTGATCTAAATTTTTTTGCAATTTCTTCTTCACCTCATATGCTTCCAAGGAAATCAATCTATATAATCCCATGTTTGGCACACAAAAATCTACTTGTAAGTGTATTGCATGCTCCACTTCCCTCTTAGTCGTCAAACCTTTGGGGTTCTTGTAACACTTATTTGTATTCATGCAAAATCTCTTATAGCTCGTGTCTTTACTCCTTGGTACACCCTTTGAAGCATGCTTTCACATTTAAAAAAAAATAGAAACATAACTAGATTTTCATTAAAAAAAAGTGTTCGCAACATGACTGTAGCTTTTACATACACAAGTCTAAGAATTCCCATCTGGATATTTAGATCTATATAAACTAATTCGGTGTTTAATACATCTTCTAAACTATACTTCCATAGATTTCCACTAACTATTATTTTCACAAACTGATCTAGAACCAAAGAAACACAAAAATAAATTGATTTCTAATTTAAATCTCCATCCTAGTCCTCCTATTAAATTTAGAGTTGCTATTAAGTTCTTTTCAATTTATTAGACAATAATAGCATAAGCAATATCACTGAAAGAAACACAATCACAAGGTACACAACATTTTATCCTGGGAAACCCTCATGGGGGAGAAAACCCAACAAAAACTTCCTTAATATAGATTGCCAATACAATGCCAAGATAAAAGACCAAACACTAGAGAATATCCAAGACTGAGCAATGTGTCTCTCTCTTCTCCTTGTTCTATCTGTGACTTCCTTCAAACTTGCGCACTAGATGAGTGACTTGAGTGAGTGAGTGAATGAGGCGCCTTCCTCTCTTATTTATACTAGCCGAGGGGCACTGGGGTTATGTCTCTTCATCAAGCAGGGTTGACTTCTCCAACTAGTGATTAAAACTACTTTAATTAGCCCTAGGGGATGACTTCTCAATTAACATTGTTTGACTGGGATTTGACCAATCCACAAAAGGGGATTTGGTCATACATAAGTCTCGACATGATCAATCCACAAAAGGGGATTGATCTATATAATAATAACTCAATTATACTTAGAATATTCTTCACAGTTACAATATTTCAACAATCCCCTTTAACAAGAAGGGTATTCTACAATACAACATCATCAGAAGAGAGAGAGGGCAACAACATCATTAGCATCTAGAACATTGACTGGCATATCTATAAATCATCAAAAGTTTTTCTCATCATCAATAACATCATCTTTCACAACATGGAGCTGGAGTAGCATCATCATTATCTGCGTCAACATCAATTAGCATAATTCTAAGGCAACAACATCAACACCATCATTAATAGCATGAGATTAGTATAACATCATCAACAACATCACAAGGTTGTTACATCATCATCAACAACAACACGAGGCTGAAACAACAACATTATCAACAACACGACGTTGGAGCAACAACATCATCAACAAGATGCTGAGATAACATCATCATCATCATATAGCAACAAAATGAGGTAGGTGTAACAACAACATTTTGTGGTACTCTGACAGTCCCTAGGGATTTTCCCAGGAATCATAAGATTCCCTAGGATATCAAATCCTAACAGAGCTACCACGTGGTACTCTGATAGACCGTCCTTATCGGACCTTCGGGATCTGCCCAAGAATCAAAAGATTCTCTAGGATATAAAATCCTAACGGAGCTACCACTACTGACCATAGTTGGCATATACATGCACAGGTACTCTGACAGACCATCCTTACCAGACCTTCAGGATTTGTCCAGGGATGATCAATCCCCTAGGATATAAAATCATAATGGAGCTACCCGTTGTTGGTCAGGATACCATAGTATCATCGACACTCCCCCTTTCGAGGGAGGTCCTTTCGGACAACACAAAGCTTATCTCGTAAGTGCTCAAAATTCATATGAGACAGAGGCTTGGTCAACACATCTGCAACATGCTCATATGTGCCAACATATTGGAGCTTTATAGCTCCCCTCTGCACCATATCACAAATGTAGTGATACCAGATCTCTATGTGCTTCGACTTATCATGGAACACTAGGTTCTCCTTCATATTTATGCAACTTTGGTTATCACATAGAATCATGGTGGCTTCCATCTCCAGATTGAATAGACCTATCAACAACTTCTGAAGCCATATGGCTTCACAACTAACAAAACATGCAACAATGTATTCTGCTTCTGTTGTGCTGAGAGAAATACTGGATTGCTTCCTACTCTGTCATGAAGTCATGATTGACCCCAGACTGAAACAACATCCTCAAGTGCTATTTCTATCATAAACACCTCCATCCCAATCTGAATCAATATAACCAACTAGTCTGAAGTCATGATCTCCAGTATAATAGAGACCAAAGTCCAACTTACCCTTAAGGTATCTCATCACATGTTTTGTAGCAACAAGGTGAACGTGTCCGGGATCTACCAGGTACTGACTCAAGGTGTTCACAACAAAACATATATCTGGCATGGTATTCGTCAGATACATCAATGATCCAATGATATATCTGTACAACATAACATCTACCAATTCTGACAAAGTATCAGCCAGGAGCTTCAACTTTGTTTCCATGGGTGTGTTCATGGATTTACATTCCAACATATCAAATATCTGCAGTATTTGAACTGCATACTTACCTTGGTTAAGGAATATCGTCTCTGGGCTCTACCAAACTTCAAGACCTAAAAAAATAGTGCATCAGGCCTAGGTCTTTCATCTCAAATTCTGTAATGAGCTTCTTCTTACAATCAATGATGAGCTTTTGTTCTCCTGTTAAGAATAAGTCATCCACATACAACAATAATATAACTTACTCATCGTTCATAACCTTGAAGTAAAGGTTAGAATCAACTTTACTTTTGGTAAATCCCAAGCTCTTCAATAAACTGTCAATTCTTCCATACCAAGCTCTAGGATCTTTCTTCAACCTGTACAAAGCCTTCTTCAACCTGCAGACACGAGTCTTTATATCTTCAACTTCAAACCCTTGAGGTTGTTCTATATACATTTCTTCTTCAATAACACCATTTAAGAAGGTTGTTTTCACATCTATCTAGTGCAACTTCCACTTGATCTTGGCTACAAGAGCTATGATGGTTCTGATAGAAGTGTATTTGGATATAGGAGCAAACGTCTCTTCATAATCAATGCCTTCCTTTTGAGAAAATCCGCGAGCTACAAACATTCTTTATGTTTTTCAATACTTCCATTTGTAGCATGTTTTATCTTGTATAACCATTTGGAAGATACCACATATTTGTTCTTCGTTTTGGGAACTATTTCCCACATATCATTCTCTATATTGGATTGTTATTCTTTTGTCATAGCATCTACCCATTCTTTCTTCTGAATGGCTTCTTCAAAGAAAGTAGGCTCCTTTTCTATGAGATCACACATCAAATCTATATAACTAGAGAATGACTTAGGTTTCTTGATTTGTCTCATGGTTCCTTCTGGGGCACCATACTTCTCACCATTTTGATTAAGCCCTCTTGCCCAAGATGGCTTTCTCTTATGAGAGATCGTCATTTGGGGAGGTTCTTGAGATTCTATCATATCATGATCTTCTTGAATCTTATCATCAAGGGTAAATGTAACTTCCCTCACTGGTTTTGCAACTCTGGGAGCTACAAGTTCTTCTTCATATACTTCTTCAAGCTGCCAGCTCCTTGATTTATTGAGTGTTGCATCTTCTTCAAAGGTTACATCTCTACTGATCTCATTATGATGGTAACCTGGTATGTAAATTCTAAAGGCCTTAGAGACCTCACAATATCCAACAAATATTCCCTTCTTTCCTGAAGTGTCCAGCTTGGTTCTCCTTTCTTTCGAAATGTGTACAAACACTAGACAACTAAATATCTTGAGACAACTTACTTCTGGCTTCTTTCTGGAGAACATTTCTTCAGGGGTTTTGAATCCAAGTGCACTATGAGATAATCTATTTTGGACAAAAACTGTTGTTCTTGCTACTTCAGCCCATAAGTGAAATGGAAGATCTTGATCATGGATCATACTCTTCACTGCTTCCATTATAGTTCTATTCTTTCTTTCTGCTACACCATTTTGCTGATGATTATAGGGAGTGGTGAGCTCCCTCTTAATCCCGACATCTCTTAAAGATATTACAAATTCTTTGTCATACTTGGTACATATAGTACATCCTTCATTTTCATCGGGGTCCCTAAATCAAGTTTGTAGGTGGATTCTCCCACTCCTTTGATAGGGTAGTGGTAATCATCTCCGAGTGTAACTTTTTGGGGAAAGTTATTTTCTGTAAGGCTAGAGAGAATGTCTCTCTGACCTGTCATGTGCTTAGAGGCACCGTTGTCTATGAGCCAGGTATCCTGTCTAGGTGACACAGATCCTGAGAGGGCATAGAATAAAACATAGTCTTCAATCTTTTTTTTAATCATCTTTGTGGGTGGCTCATCATCTTCAACTGCATGGGCATGGTATCTTTTGTTATTTCTCTTCTTGTATTCTTCTCTTATGGCTGGAAAATTCTTAGCAATATGTCCCATCTTATCACAATGATAACATTGATAATAGGAGAAATCTTGATCTCTTCTTTGACCTTTGTGAAACTTCTGGAATCTCATTGGAGGGTGAGATTCTTTATGGAAATGGGTGAATCTCTTTGGGGAGTGAGATTCCTTATGTAGGTGGGTCTCCTTCTAAAATTGAGACCTTTTATTTCCTCCTTTAGCATGATCAACTAGGGCTTGATCTTCAGTCCTTAGTAGTACTGCTTCTCGGTTATCTACTCTTGCTTCTTCTTGAACACATTCTTCCCAAAGACTATCAAATTGGAGTTTCTCCTTTTTTGCACATATAGCTTGGATGAAAGCATCCCAAGGTCTTTTGAGACCATTAAGCGTTGTCATTATGAGTTCATATTCATCTAGGCTGTCTCCAATTTCTTCTAGCTATTCCTTGAATTAATAAACTCTAGAGAAATATTCATGAACAATTTCTCCTTTCTGCATCTTTGTATTCTTGAGTTGGGTTCTTAGATTCATCTTCCAGTTGATATTCCTTCCTTCATACATTCTTGTTAGAGCATCAAACATTTATTTTGGAGTATTCTTAGAAGACCCTTGAGGGATCAAATGGTCTTTAATAGAGTCCACAATGATTCTTTTGGCCCTAACCATATCCTTCTGGTACTTTGCTTTGGCTGCATCTTCTGCGGGTTCCGATAGATTTTCCTTTATGAATTTTGCAAGGTCATTCTCTTCAAGAATGAGTGCAATCCTGTACTTCTAGGCACAAAAGTTTTCCACACCTTCTAACTTCTCAACAAACTTAGTGCTTGTAGACATCTTGACCTAGAGTTGGGAAAATGAACAAAAATTGAAAGTGTTCAGAAATTGAATTTGAACTTACCAGGAGGTGCACTGGGCGGAGGTGAGTAGGCTGGTGCAATCTATTTTCAGATAATCCAAATTTTATACCTTGAAATTGGACCTGCGCAAATCTGGACTGGAACTTCTGGTACTGGTTTTGGTTTTCTGGTACCAGTGAAAATTAGGGCTTCAGTTTCCGGAGGCTCTGGCCACTAAAACGATGCGCTCAAGCTGCCAATGAGTTCGCTAGGCTAGGGAGCACTTCCCTAGATTATTTTTAGGCTTAAATTCCCTTGCAAAAAAACCCCTAATTTTCTTGTATGACAACAATGACGTTTTTGGTTACCCAATGAAAGGTGCTCTATTCAGTCAAGCTCTGTACCATGTTAAATTTAGCGCTGCTATTAAGTTCTTTTCAATTTACTAGACAATAATATCATAAGCAAGATCACTGAAAGAAACACCATCACAATGTACACAACATTTTATCTTGGGAAACCCTCATGGGGGAGAAAACCCAACAAAAACTTCCTTAATATAGATTTTTAATACAATGCCAAGATAAAAGACCAAACACTAAAGAATATCCAAGATTGGGCAATGCGCCTCTCTCTTATCCTTCTTCTAACTGCAACTTCCTTCAAACTTGCGCACTAGATGAGTGACTTGAGTGAGTGAGTGAATGAGGCATCTTCCTCTCTTATTTATACTAGATGAGGGACGCTAGGGTTATGTCTCTTCATCAAGCAGGGCCGACTTCTCCAACTAGTGGTTAAAACAACTTTAATTATCCCTAGGGGACGACTTCTCAATTAACATCATTTGACTGGGGTTTGACCAATCCATAAAAGGGGATTTGGTCATACATAAGTCCTGACATGATCAATCCACAAAAGGAGATTAATCTATATAATAATAACTCAATTATATTTAGAATATTCTTCGTAGTTACAATATTTGAACACTTCTCCTTAACAAGAAGTGTATTCTACAATACAACATCATCACGAGAGAGAGAGGGAAACAACATCATCAACATCTGGAACATTGACTGGCATATCTATAAATCATATTAAGTTTTTCTCATCATCAATAACATCATCTTTCACAGCATGGAGCTGGAGTAGCATCATCATTATCTGCATCAACATCAATTAGCATAATTCTAAGGCAACAACATCAACACCATCATTAATAGCATGAGGTTCGTATAACATCATCAACAACAACACAAGGCTGATACATCATCAACAACAACACGAGGGTGAAACAACAATATCATCAACAACACGAGGCTAGAACAACAACATCATCAACAACACGAGGCTGAAACAACATCATCACCAACAACACGAGGGTGGAGCAACAACATCATCAACAGGACGCTGAGATAACATCATCATCATCATATAGAAAAAAAATGAGGTAGGTGTAACAAAAACATTTTGTGGTACTCTGAGAGTCCCTAGGGATCTGCCCAGGAATCATAAGATTCCCTAAGATATAAAATTCTAATAGAGCTACCACGTGGTACTCTGATAGACTGTCCTTACCGGACCTTTGGGATGTTCCCAGGAATAAAAAAATTCCCTAGGATATAAAATCCTAATGGAGCTACCATTACAGACCACAACTGGCATATACATGCATAGGTACTCTGACAGATTTTCCTTACCGGACCTTCGGGATCTGTCTAGGGATGATCAATCCCCTAGGATATAAAATCCTAATGGAGATACCCGTTGTTGGTCAGGATACCATAGTATCATCGGCATCACTCCCCCTTTCGAGGG
This sequence comes from Picea engelmannii, assembly GCA_009831015.1. Taxonomy (NCBI): domain Eukaryota; kingdom Viridiplantae; phylum Streptophyta; class Pinopsida; order Pinales; family Pinaceae; genus Picea; species Picea engelmannii. The sequence goes on from ML823496.1 coordinate 58,054, forward strand.
AGGTCCTTTCGGACAACACCAAGCTTGTCTCGTAAGTGCTCAAACTTCACATGAGACAAAGGCTTGGTCAACACATCTGCAACTTGCTCATATGTGCCAACATATTAAAGCTTTATAGCTCCCCTCTGTACCATATCATGAATGTAGTGATACCAGATATCTATGTGCTTCAACTTATCATGGAACACTAGGTTTTCCGTCATATTTATGAAACTCTGGTTATCACATAGAATCATGGTGGCTTCCATCTCCATATTGAATAGACCTGTCAACAACTTTCGAAGCCATATGACTTCACAACTAGCAGAACATGCATCAATGTATTCCGCTTCTATTGTGCTGAGAGGAATACTGGATTGCTTCCTACTCTACCATGAAGTCATGGTTGACCCCAGACTGAAACAACATCCTGAAGTGCTCTTTCTATCAAAAACACTTCCAGCCCAATCTAAATCAATATAACCAACCAGTCTTAAGTCATGATCTCCAATATAACAGAGACCAAAGTCCAACGTACCCTTAAGGTATCTCATCACATGTTTTACAGCAAGAAGGTGAACGTGTCTGGGCTCTACCAGGTACTAAATCAAGGTGTTCACAACAAAACATATATCTGGCATGGTATTCGTCATATACATCAATGATCCATTGATATGTCTGCATAGCATAGCATCAACCAATTTTGACGAAGTATCAACCAGGGGCTTCAACTTTGTTTCCATGGGTGTGTTCATGGCTTTACATTCCAAGATATAAAATCTCTTCAGTATTTCAACTGCATACTTCCCTTGGTTAAGAAATATCTTCTTCGGGATCTACCAAACTTCAAGACCTAAGAAATAGTGCATGAGGCCTAGGTCTTTCATCTCAAATTCTACAACGAGATTCTTCTTACAATCAATGATGAGCTTTTCTTCTCCAGTTAAGAATAAGTCATCCACATACAACAACAATATAACTGAATCATCATTCATAACCTTAAAGTAAAGGTTAGAATCAACTTTACTTTTGGTAAAGCCCAAGATCGTTAGGAAACTGTAAATTCTACCATACCAAGCTCTAGGATCTTGCTTCAACCCGTACATAGCCTTATTCAACCCGCAGACATGAGTCTTTCTATATTCAACTTCAAACCCTTGAGGTTGTTCTATATACACTTCTTCTTCAATAACACCATTTAAGAAGGTTGTTTTCACATCCCTCTGGTGTAACTTCCACTTCATCTTGGCTACAAGAGCTATGATGGTTCTGATAGAACTGTATCTGGCTACATAAGAAAACATCTCTTCATAATCAATGCTTTCCTTTTGAGAAAATCCATGAGCTACAAACCTTGCTTTATGTTTTTAATACTTCCATCTACAACATGTTTTATCTTGTATAACCATTTGAAGATACCACATTTTTGTTCTTCGGTCTGGGAACTATTTCTGATACATCATTCTTTATAATGGATTGGTATTCTTCTATCATGGCATCTGTCCATTCTTTCCTTTGAATGGATTCTTCAAAGTAAGTAGTCTCCTTTTATATGAGATCACACATCAAATCCATATAATTGGAGAGTGACTTGGGTTTCTTGATTTGTCTCATGGTTCCTTCTGGGGCACCATACTTCTCTCCATTTTGAATAAGCTCTCTTGCCCAAGATGGATTTCTCTTGTGAGAGATCATCATTTGGGGAGGTTCTTGAGATTCTATCATATCACGATCTTCTTGAATCTTATCATCAGGGGTAACTGTAACTTACCTCACTGGTTCTGCAACTCTGGGAGCTACAAGTTCTTCTTCATATACTTATTCAAGCCGACATCTCCTTGATTTCTTGAGTGTTGCATCTTCATCAAAGGTTAGTCTCTGCTGATGTCAATATGATTCTAACCTGGTATGTAAATTCTGAAGGCCTTAGAGACCTCACAGTAGCCAACAAATATTCCCTTCTTTCTTGAAGGGTCCAACTTGGTTCTCCTTTCTTTCGAAATGTGTACAAACACTAGACAACCAAATATCTTGAGATGGCTTACTTCTGGCTTCTTTCTAGAGAACATTTCTTCGGGGGTTTTGAATCCAAGTGCACTATGGGATAATCTGTTTTGGATATACATTGTTGTTTTTCCCGCTTCAGCCCATAAGTGCATTGGAAGATCTTGATCATGGATCATACTCTTCACTGCTTCCATTATAGTTCTATTCTTTATTTCTTCTACACCATTTTGCTGAGGATTATAGGGAGTGGTGAGCTCCCTCTTAATCTCGACATCTCAGCAAGAGCTTACAAATTCTTTTGTAAAACCTGGTACATATAGTACATTCTTCATTTTCATCGGGGTCCCTGAATCAAGTTTGTAGGTGGATTCTCCCACTCCTTTGATAGGGTACTGGTAATCATCTCTGAGTGTAACTTTCCAGGGAAACTTATTTTATGTAAGGCTAGAGAGAATGTCTCTTTGACTTGTCTTTTTCTTAGATGCACCATTGTCTATGAGCCAAGTATCCTCTCCAGGTGACACAGATCCTGAGAGGGCAGAGAATAAAAAATAGTCTTCAATATTTTCTTTAATCATCTTTCTGGGTGGCTCATCATCTTCAACTGCATGGGCATGGTGTCTTTTTTTATTTATCTTCTTGTATTCTTCTCTTCTGGATGGACAATTCTTAACAATATGTACCATCTTATCTCTATGATAACATTGATAAGAGGATAAATCATTTTCTCTTCTTTGATCTTTCTGAAACTTCTGGAATCTCCTTGGAGGGTTATATTATTTATAGAAATGGGTGAATCTATTTGGGGAGTGAGATTCCTTATGTAGGTGGGTTTCCTTCTAGAAGTGAGACCTTTTCTTTCCTCCTTTAGCATGAGAATCTAGGGTTTGATCTTCATTCCTTAGTAGTATTGCTTCTCGGTTAGCTACTCTTGCTTCTTCTTGAACACATTCTTCCCAAAGACTGTCAAATTGGAGTTCCTCCTTTCTTGCATAGATAGTTTGGATGAAAGCATCCCAAGGTCTTGTGAGACCATTAAGAGTTGTCATTATGAGTTCATCTTCATCTAGGTTATCTCCAATTGCTTCTAGCTATTCCTTGAATTGAGAAACCCTAGAGAGAAATAGTCATGAACAATTTCTCCTTTCTGCATCTTTGTATTCTTGAGTTGGGTTCTCAGATTCATCTTCCGGTTGATATTCCTTCGTTCATACACTCCGGTTAGGGAATAAAACATTTATTTTGGAGTATTCTTAGAAGACACTTGAGGGATCAAGTGGTCTTTAATAGATTCTTCAATGAGTCTTTTGGCCTTAACCATATCCTTCTGGTACATTGCTTTAGATGCAGCTTCTGGGGGTTCCGGTACATTTTCCTTTATGAATTTTGCAAGGTCATTCTCTTCAAGAATGAGTACAATTGTGTACTTCCAGGAACATAAGTTTTCCACACCTTCTAATTTGTCAACAAGCTTAGTGCTTACAAACATCTTGACCTAGAGCTGGGAAAATGACCAAAAATTGAAAGTGTTCAGAAATTGAATCTGAACTTACCAGGAGGTGCTCTGGGCTGAGGCGAGTAGGCTGGTGCAGTCTATTTTCAGAAAATCTAAATTTTACCCCTTGAAATTGGACCTGCGCAAATCTGGAATGGTACTTCTGGTACTGGTTCTGATTCCTTGGTTTTCTGGTACTAGTGAAAACTAAGGTTTCAGTTTCCGGAGGCTCTGGCCACTAAAAAGGTGCGCTCAAGATACCAATGAGTTCGCTAGGCTAGGGAGCACTTCCCTAGATAATTTTTAGGCTAAAATTCCCTTTGAAAAAAAAACCCTAATTTTCTTGTACGACAACAGTGACATTTTTGGTTACCCAATGAAAGGTGCTCTATTTAGTCAAGCTCTGATACGATGTTACATTTAGAGCTGCTATTAAGTTCTTTTCAATTTACTAGAAAATAATATCATAAGCAATATCACTGAAAGAAACACGATCACAAGGCACACAAAATTTTATCCTGGGAAACCCTCATGGGGGAGAAAACCCAACAAAAAATTCCTTAATATAGATTGCCAATACAATGGCAAGATAAAAGACCAAACACTAGATAATATCCAACACTGAGCAATGCGCCTCTCTCTTTTCCTTCTCCTTCTTCTAACTGTAGTTTCCTTCAAATGTGCGCACTGGATGAGTGACTTGAGTGAGTGAGTGAATGAGGCACCTTCCTTTCTTATTTACACTAGCTGAGGGGTGCTAGGGTTATGTCTCTTCATCAAGCAGGGCCAACTTCTCCAACTAGTGGTTGAAACCACTTTAATTATCCCTAGGGGCTGACTTCTCAATTAACATCATTTTACTGGGGTTTGACCAATCCACAAAAGGGGATTTGGTCATACATAAGTCTCGACATGATCAATCCACAAAAGGGGATTGATCTATATAATAATAACTCAATTATATTTAGAATATTCTTCGGAGTTACAATATTTCAACACGTCCTTCCCATCAACCAAGAGAAGAGTGTCTAGTTCTTCGACTTCCATGGGGTCATGTGGTTGACCCCCTGATTCTTCCTCTCTAGAAACTTGTTGAATGGAATTAGCAAAATCATGATTGTTGGATTCCCGGGAGGAGGAGTTTATCTGTTGTGGCATGACTGTCATTTGCAACTATTGGCATTCAGCCTCTAAGGCATAAATCATCAACATCTGAACCTGAAGTAGTTCCAAAACATTTGTCGCACTTCCTACAATAACTTGTTCGAATTCATAAAGTTTCCCATTAATATTGTGGAGGGTTTGGTTGTTTTCTTGAGTTCCTTCTTGTGCTTATGGAGGATTTTCTTCACCTCTCTTCCATTGACAACGCCCATATTACCAGAAAAAGAATCTTGCACATAGAGTATCTCAAGCCACTAAAAACTAAAATCCCCAATTCCAAGTGAAACCCATTGTTATCAGAAAAATCAGTAAGTGCTGACACAAACAAATCTTCCCTAACTTCAACAAGAAATTAGAACAAAACAAGACAAAATATAAAACTTTCCCTAAGTTTAAATTATCAAGCATACTAACTAAGAAGAGATAAATGACATACCTTTTAAATGTTGTTTGTCCTCGCTAGTGTCATCCTCGCTTCGTTCCAAGGCTTATGGGATTTTTAACCTGTAAAAAGACATAAGTCAATGAAGTGAAAGCAACAATGTATACTCAACAAAATCTATGTATGTGATCAAGGAATCATACAATAAAATAAGACCAATTTTATGGGAAATAAATATATCACTGTATTAGAAATATGAAAATGATAATACAATCGATGCCTTGATGTTGTAAGGTCCCTTCCAACAGTTCCTTGCTTCCCACACAATTCTTCTCCACGAATTCTGAGAGTGTAGATTTGAAAGTCACTCACAATCTCAACTTGGCAAAGTGAAACTCAAAGCCAACATACAAGCTCCAAAAACTCCAAGCTACAAAACTCAAGAACTAGCCATTCCAAAAACTCTCTGACCATTCCAAAGCTAGATTTCCCATGATAACTCTTCTCCTTTTATAATATGAAAAGGACATGGTGAGGAGTTTAGGATGATCCCACTAGAACAAGGATGTGAATAAGATCCAAACCGATCAGAGGTCACCTCACCCTCGAAGCTTCCATTCTACAAACAACGAGAACATGCTCTTTTTCTTTGTAAAAAATATTGTCGCACCCTTAATACCGAGAAAAGTTCGACAACGTCGCAGGCCACTATGGTGCAACATGAGTCGATCCTAAATCGTCGCACCCTTAACACTGAGCAAGGTGCAACGATCCATTTTTATAAGGTTTTTTCAAAGGAAAAGATAATTTTCATCTTTCTGGGAAAATGTGTCTTCATTCTTCTTCAGGGATTCATGCCATTGATCCTTCTAAAGACAAACGATAGGTGTACATCATTAACAGTCATATGGGTGACGAAAATAATGTGTAACAATAATGCTCCCAAAGTATGAAGTTAGAACAGAGTGATAGCTAAAATACTTTGTCGAGTGTGTGTAGGGAACAAGGAACACGTCGGTCAAAAACCTGTCAACAGACAAGGAAATACAATACAATAATATATCATCACTGAGGTAGGCATTCCCATACTCAGAATACAAATGAGTCAAAACATAAATGCCAACATGCAAAGATCAATGTCAAGTAAGGCAGGTCATGGCCACGAAACATACACTGTGGATCCATTCCATTATGACTCAAATCTGAACATAGCCACCAAAAATACATTGTGGATATATGTGTTAAAGACTCAAATTTGAACATAGCCACAATACATACACTATGGATCTATGCAACAGTACAATCTGAATGTACTCCAACGTAACCTGAATCTTTATGAAAAGATCCAGGGTCTATATCTCCACCACTATATAGTACAAATCTAACCATGCGAATACATGTGCTAAAGTCGAACATGGTAGAAACCACTTGATTATCGATCATTAGTGTATATCGTTAACAAGTGCGAGGGAAATCACTATTAATGTCAATGACTCCCAAGGTACACTAATACAATCCAACAGGTGCGAATTTGTGAGCTAAAGTCGAACACTCGGTGGAATATCTCGATCAGGGGTCAATAATGAAAGCCCACTATCTGAAGCGAGGAAACATGCCATTAAGACATGCAAGTTACAAGGTACCAATTAGTTTCTAAGTCTAATTCCTGGATAATGAATTGAATTTGATAGGAAAAGACTTGTCACATGAGGGACTTAATGTATCCCCCATCAATGACACGAAACGGGTAAAAAGATTTGAAGTAAATCAAAGTAACAAGTGATTCAGGACTGACTCAAGGATGACCGACGCAATAGAAGGCTTAAGGATTGCAGAAATGGCCGATGCAATAGAAGGTTTTCTGGGTTGAACTTCTCTTTGAACATATTGACGACATGACAACTGTCTTGGAAACACTGACTCAACAACAGGGATCAAAGACCAATTTGTAATCTTATGAAGGAGTATGATCAAGAGACAAACATATTTTCCAACCTAGACGCAAAGCGAGTTAAAGGGCGTCATATTCAAAAGAGACTCTTCCATAGAATACAGGTTTAGATATATTTCTTTTCCAATTTACCCCCACCATTTCTGGCGAGTACCTCTTTATTTTTATACAAGCTTGAGGAGGATAACACATGCTTGAGCTGTAATCTCATCCTTCGGATGAGTCCCTTAGAGTATGTTTAATGAATCCTAGGAAGGAGTGGTTCGGTCCCATATGGGCCTTTCGATGTTTGTTTTACGAGTCCAAAGAAAGTAAACTCAGTGGTTTTTCATATTTAGAGAGTCTGAAAAACACGTAAAGGAAACTCCAAAATGACCTTTTTCAAAAAGTAGTCTGATGAGACCGAAAAAGAGATAAACTACCGCTCAATAGACTCTTTCTTCAAATACTTTAACGTGCGTGAAAAGAACAAGACCACTCGACAATATTTTCATGTTTAGAGAGTCTGAAAAGAGCTTAAAGGGAACTCCATGGGGTTCCTTTTTCGTATAACCTTTACGAGTCCGAAAAAGTGATAAAGGTTTACTCGGTTACATTCTCATGTATTTACGAGCACGAGAGAGAACAAAGACTAAGCTCGAGATTGTTTTCATTTTTACGCAAGCTTAAAACAAAACAAAACTATGCTTGGGATATATTTTATTTTTACACAAGCTTAAAAATAAACAAAATTATGCTTGGACCTAGTTTCATTTTTACACAAGCTTGAACTAGAGGAAACTATGCTTGAGGTAGGTGGTTTCATTTTTACACAAGCTTGAACCAAAGAAAACTATGCTTGCGACTTCCCAATGCATTATCCATGGATGGTTGGTACTTTGTCCCCAGGTTAAGAAGCTAACGACTTAACTTCAACATGAAGTCCAGAGGCTGTAAGAAAATTGCCCCCAAGCTTTGTTTCGTCCAACTGCAAAGGCAAATGAAATGAAGCTTCAAATACTAGACGAAGGACTTGACTCAAACAAAAATGGGTAAAAATATATTTCATTTTTTAAGGAGCTTAACACAAGAATAAGAACTATGCTCAAGACGGGTTGTTTTATTTTTTAACGAGCTTGACATAGGAGAAGAACTATGCTTGTAACCTTTCTTTCATTTTTTAATGAGGTTGCCACAGGGACACAAAAACTATCCTCGTGACCTATGTTTCATTTTTTAATGAGTTTTCCACGGAGACACAAAACTATCCGCACAATTGGTTTCATTTTTTAACAAGATTGAAATCAGAAAACCATGCTCAAGCTTCTCTTCTTGATCATGGCTTCCAAGTGGACAATTCTCTGGAAGGACACCATGTCAAGGGACAAAACTCAGTCATGGCTTCCAAGATATCTTCACTTGATGGAAGAAACACACCTTGGAAGGAACACATGTCGAAGGCCGTGGTAGGGGTAAGGAGATCAAGCTCTAAAAGCCCTATCAAAGAGATCACCATGTCAACTACCAAATATAAGTCATAAGAGTCTGATCTTACTGCAAGAGGCTCATCTTCATCGGAAACTAAAGGCATGGGAGACAACGCCACATAATTGACTTGTGGTGGGGGCGATATCGTCTGCATATAAGAACCGTTTAGGGAGGTCATTGAGTTGGTAATCAAGTTAGGACCAATGAATGACAATAGTCACAATTCTTCCATCGTGAGGGAAAGATATTACATGAAAAAGAGTGGACACGATAGCTATGATGGCATGGACATAATATTTCTCAAGGAGTAAATTGAAATCCAAGGGGTCTTGAACCACCATGATGTCAATAAAGACAGTTTTCCATCCCAAAGTTACGGGAAACTGAGGAACGTCTTGACCACAAATCTGTACGATAATCTCGAAAGGAATGTGAGAGGGAAGACGAGGTCCAGTTAGCGCACCCCAATAAAAAATGATGACCTCATTACTTGGAGGGGGAGATTTTGTATCAATGAGAATAACATGAGAAATATCAGATTTACTCTCTAGCGAGAGAGTAGGATCGACCGATGATGAGATATGGTCGACCACTTGAGTTGCATTCTCCAAGGGGATATTGGGGTCGACGGATGGAAATGGATTGACCACTTGGGTTTCACTCTCTAACGGGAGAGTGGGATGGACCTAGGATGGGATCATATCAACCACTTAGTAAACTGGTTCAACTAAGGACGTGGCCAAATTGACTACCTGATCAACCGAATCGACCGATGAAGGGACCAGATTGATCATGCCATCAATGATAGGTGGGTTGAGAGTAAGAATGCAATAAGTAACCATAAGTGGAGGCTAGGAAACAATCATGTATTCTAGTAATTTCAAGGCTTCGTCCATATGAGGGAAAAGGTGAGTTTGATGACTCCCTCCGCATAACCTACATAGGAACTTGACTCTACTTTTCTTCTTCCCAATGGTATCCTGACTAGTTGACGGGAGGTCATCGACATGTTGTTCATAGGCCGACGACATGGAATTGCAAGGGCGTGAAGACCATGCTTCTATAATCTTGGATAGACTAGGGCAATCCTTAAGAATATGTCTACCCTTACAAATCCTGCAAGGGTACTTGGGCTTATAGGTTGTTTGGGTGATCTTGGCACCATCAACACTCCCAACATGATTATCGGTAACTGGTTGTTTTCCAACATCTTTGGCAATGGTTGGAAGTTTGGACCCTTGCTTATTTTTCTTCTTCTTAATATTCTTTTTCTTCTTCTTAATCTTCTTTTTCTTCTTCTTCTTATCCATCGGGTTATTAGCTTCAGAGCTTTCACTCGGCGAAGAATATGAAACAAAAGAAGACCTTGCAAATGAAGAAGGCGAAGAATATCTTACTGGTGAGGAAGGTGAAGGATCAACAAGAGGTTGATGTTCTTGGGGGGAAGCGCTTACAACTGAAGAGTTTGCTGCATTTAGGATTACTTGAGTGGAAAACAACCATACCAGTAATCCAATTGTGAGACTTGGAAGGCTCAAAGTAGCGATGTAAGGAGGACCAATGTTTTCGTAAGAAGGAAAAACAAAAAGGCTCCCCCGGAGCAGGGGTTGCTTCATTGGTCGTTCTGGGAACTGACGCCATAAATACAGATCCAACTTAAGGTCTGTAAGGGAAAACAAACAACACACTCTAAAAATATACTAAGCAAGCAAGCAAACAAAACCTTCTCACAATGAACACACTAGTTGGTGATGAAATCCAACGTCGCTGGAATAATGTAAGAAGGGGATGAGATAAAGCGGGTGGAAAAGTTACGTTGACGACCAACGTAACGTACTTACACCTTGGTGCAAGATTCCACACAATAAATGTGGATTTACTCTCCAAGGATCCCGAGTGAGTTTGGCCAACGTCGATTCCAGGTACAACGAAGACTTCACCTTCATCGTCACCTCGTGTATTACCCTAAAGAGAAGAGCCACTAAGTGTACCAACTACAAAAATGATGCATGGGGAAACAATCGATAGTCTGATACACATGCAAGGGTAGGATAACTGAGCCTTGTTATCGCACAATTTGTACTTGTCCAAAAGGGAAAGGCTAATGGAGGGAAAATTGGTGTAACATGAGGTTGTCCTATCACTATCATCTTAATAAGACACCTCTTTCTATTTAGGGGTGAAGCCTAGGGGAGACATCCTTGTTGATTTGGGGGTTTGAGAAGGAAAAGGTAGAGGTATCAAGAAAAGTTATCCCTTCTCACAAGTCACACTGATCAGAAAGTCCCAAAGGTTTAACAAAATGAAGCAATGATATGCTTAAGTGTCTCTACCCAGAACAAAACAACAAGAAAACATTATTTTTGCAAGTACAATTGATGTTAGTGCTTTATAAAACCTTGGACTTGTCAATAAAAGCAATAAGCTGATATAAGATGAAGCAAACATAAATTCTATAACAACAATGTATATATGATGATGGCTTCACAATCAATTCCTTAAATAAGCTTCAAAATAACCCAAAATGATGATCTAATAATAGCAATATGCTAGCACTTGTTAGAAGCTAATGAGGCAATGTAAAATCAACTTTAGTAATTGGTTTTAAGAGATTTTACTGCTGTAATAATTGGCTATAGCTTACTTTTGTAACAACGACAAAAATGTTAGTAGATTAATCTAATCTAGGGTTAGGAAAGGTTAGTAAATAGCTTGAGGTATAATATTTAAGGGTTGTGCTCATCAATCAATCAAGTATAAGGTCTAGATAAGTGTCTTTAGGGCTAATGGAGTCACTTTTTGCAGCAACAATCTTGAAGGAAATAAATGATAGTGTGTGAACTAAGGACAAGAGGGATGATGGTTGAGGTGTTGGTAACCCAAGGCCTCAATCAACAAACCCTAGAAGGAAGACATATACTAGGAAGTAGGTAAACCTAGGCCCTAGCGGTTTTCCTTCTTCTTTTGCTCAAGCTTGAAGTAAATAAAGGTTTGATGAAGAAAATGCTGCTAGAGTGCTACAATGGTAGGGATCTAGCACATGCTTCAAAGGATAGGTTTTCTAGAAAAATCTAGTAGGTGAAAAGCTATTAAGACAAGGACAATAACATGTGCTTGATCTCCTAGGGTTTGAAGCTAGCAATTTCATAATCTTAGTAAAATGCAAAGTAAATATACTATAACCATTCAAAGGAAAGAAGAATTGTAGAAATTCACTTACATTCACCAAGAATAATTGTAACGACCCCGTCATTATGACTATAAGTGACTCAACACAAAAGCATTTTTTTTTTGTTTTAAGTAGGAAGGCAACAACGACAACACTTAAACAACACAACTTGACGACGAACATAACACATGTAGATCAGGCAACAAACAACAATGACTCAACATACTAGCACATCATGCAACTGGACGAAACATGCGATGATCAATAGACAGATAAAAACGACTACCCACCCGACACAACGACTTCGATGACCAGTAACTAGAAAATTCTACGACACACAAATCAAAACACATTCAGGCGTTACAGTACCCGGTACCAAAATCAATTACAACGAACAACACGCCCACATCGGGAAGCAAAGACTTTGGCTAGGTTTTCAGGGCGCGCAATGATCCACTCATAAGGAATGAGGTCGTCACAAGCGGTAGGCAAGGCAGTACCCAAGGCACAACATAACCTATCTAGACCAATAACCCAAGACAAATCCAACGCGCTAGGAGACCAAATTAACTGTCAAAATACGTGAAGACTAAACCCAAGCACCCAATCGACAAGTCAACAAAACGCAATGTGACATCATTCAATAATTAAATTGCGCATCCAACCGACGGATTTCTCGTTTTCTTATGAGGCACCTTTTTATACTCCACAGACTCTTATAGATGATAGAGATTGTAACTGGTCTGCAGCAATGAACATGCTGCTAGCACGCCTGCGCGACTTGATAATAAAGCGGTTGTCGTCCATGTATGAAATGAATAACCATATTTCTTCTTCACTACTGCTCCCACTGAGACAATGCACTACTCTGTCCATTCTGCAAAGAGGATAAGATAAAATGTTTATTTTAAACCATTCATAATCAACAGAGAGTATCAATAAGCCAAATTCATAAAGGTAGTGGCTTCTCTCCCATTTCCGTTGAACTTGCTTTATTTGGGGCAGTCCGGTGTATCATGGGAAGGGACAAGCAGGAACTCTGACGACAATCCAGGAAAGTTTTGAACATTAAAATAAACAAAAAGTGCGGAACATCGAATTGTGGCAAGATCGTCGTACATATTTCAAAAGTTCTATTAAATTCTTTATAGAGGTTTTTTACAAACACATATATTAAAAACGTTTACATAATAAAAATGTTTACAGTATTGCATCACTGCTTAACTTGATCATAAACTCTAGCGCAACTTTGTACTCTGAGTTCCTGGAAGCCTCGATATATACCTTGCACTTATATAATTTATAATTAATAGATTGTGGATATAATTTTATTGTTCACTAAACAATATGAATCAACAAAAGAAATACACATCAACAATAAGAATGTGTGTTTTTCTCCATAAGTATAACATCATGTCTAAGTAATAAGAGTGTGTAGATGATTTATCCATGCTACATCCAACATGTAAATAAGAATATAAAATGAGAAAACATGATAGCGCATAAAGTGACATCATACATGATAGCGCTATCATACAATACATAAAAGATTTCTATCGATAACTATCAATGTAAAACTATGATCCATAAATATCGTTGTGTAACTAATCAACCAATGATAAAAACGCTGTCAGATAAACAAATAATAAACACACTATTATATAAAATAATAATAAACAACATTATAAAAACGTTGTCATATAAACAAATCATAAACACGTTGTCATATAAACACGTTGTCCTTCACCGCAACCAATGCAGACACACAATCATACTAAGGATAAACACGCTGTGTATAGAGCATGTATAAAATCGATGTAGATAAGTTCGCTATCCATTTCTATATCCAATCCATTTCTGAAAGCGCTATATACAATGATTCTCTGTCTAATAAGATTGATATACATCACTATCCATATAATCTACATAATACTAATAAATGCTAAATCGTTGTCAATAAAAAAATGGCAATTTGCTGTCTATAATAAATGGTAATCGTTGTCTATAATAATGATAAATTCGTTGTCTAAAAATATCGCTGTCAGACAAACAATATTGCTGCCTATTAATAAATCCATGTCTAACATATTATATTTCTATTCATTAATAACATTAGTCCAGAATTAAAATCGTTGTCAACAAATAAATGATACTGTAATTAAATGAAAATCGTTGCCAAGCCATCCATATTACTGTTTAAGAATTGGTAAATAGTTGTGTAACTTGCTGTGTGAAAAGGCCATGTAAATTCGTTGGTGAATGGCTATACAATTTGATGTGTGTAAACACTGTGTGAAATCGAAATGGCTAATTAAAAATTGATGGTGAATGGCTATTCAAAAAGAAATCAAACGCAGTGGTGAAGGCTGGGTGAACTCGATGTGTCAGAACTAGGTATTTCGCTCGGAATTCGTGGTGAAAAAGGGTTGTTCAATATGCCAAGATTGTAGTGTAAAAAACTATGCATTTGCCAATAAATCGTGGAGAAGAAACTGTGCATTGTGCCAATAAAATCGTGGAGCAGAAACTGTGTAATGTGCCAAAAGAAATGGGGTGTGAATGTTATGATCTAACAATAAAAAACACATAGGTTTAGCATTTCAAACGTTGGAATCATAAAAAAAAGACGCAGAGAATTACCATTCCTCAACGCTGGACATCATAAAAAAAAAGTAGAGATTTTCCATTCAAAATGCTAGGAATTATCATTAAAAAGACGCAGAGATTTACCATTCCATAACACTGGGGTTGATCATTCAAACATGCTGAGTTTTATCAATCCAAAAAAGCAAATATCGGGCCTTCAAAACTCAGAGGTTATCATTCACAAACGCATAGTTTTATCAATCCAAAATGCAAAGATTTATCAAAGTTTAAGCAATTAAAAACATAGAGAAAATCAGAGTTTTAATCAATCAAGACACGGAGACACTCATTCACAAGAAGACACAAAGATCAGGGGTTAATCATAAGATAAAAACCCCGAGATAAGTAAGGGTTCAATAACTGGGTGAAATTTATCCTTCACTTATTATCCATGCATAGGAAAGTAGGGCATTGGAATCTATAAGTATTTAAACACCGAAGTGATGACCTTCGATTTGGCTCCTGGTCGACTGCTCAGGTACAGACTAAAAACTAAAGGGATAAGGGGCAGAAGATAAAAACTAATTTTTTCTTTGCATTAATCAATAAAAAAAACCGCAGAGAAGTCATTGTAATCAGAGGTTGGGTTCGCCACGAGAAATCAATTTATAATACATCGAGAAAGGGGATTACAAATACCGTAGGAAAGCAGGTGCAAGAAATCTCATGGCAATGAAATCTTCGACTACGCACAGAAAAATAAACATGTGTAAATTAAATTTTATTGCAAGTAACAGCTTTATCAGGCATACCTTAGCCAAATGCGAATGCTCCGAGGTTGTTGTCCCACACACGCTCTATCCAACTCCCTCTTTCCAACCGATGTGACCTCACGGGTACCTTCCAACCAACGCTAGGGGTACTCTTCTTCCCCCTGAGCCCCCCGAGCCATAAAGGGGACACACACACAATACCAGAGAATGCTAGCACCCAACTTGCCTCGCAAGGTCGAGCTACCACTCGTTACTTGAGTTGGGTATCCCAACTCCCACAAGAGAAAGTTCAATCAAGATAAAAATTTCAGCAACGTAACGTTACTCAAAAAGATGAGATCCATACTCCTCCATCATTTTTATAGAGTTTTCAAGTAATTAGTTTCCCAAATTCTCATTAAATTCCTTTTTCATTTAATTAATTTCGAAAAACCTCGCTCGTACACATGTTGTCCGATCCCCTAGTTGCATTATAAAATCAATTTTATTAATTAATTAAATATTCCTATTTCCCTCACCCACCTAAAGCATTCCTAAAAACGCTCCTCGGTGTCCCAAAATTTCGGTACACTTCTTAAATGACTTACGCCTTACTTAATTCCTAGTTGAGTTCATAATTATAAACTTCTAAAGGCAAGATTCCTTACTAAGTTAGACATTCATCTTTTTCCTTACGTTTCCCCTTTTCTTTAAGTTTCCTTTTTTCTTTAAGTTTCCTATTTCTTTTAAGTTTCCTCCTTTTTCCTTTTTAACTAAAAAAATCAATTCAGCAAGTGTAGATAAAACAACCCTTTTACCCTTTTTCCGTTTTAATTAAAAATTAAATTAGCAAGTGTAGATAAAACAACCATTTACCCTGTTTTCTTTTTAACTAAAAATTAATTTATCAAAAGTAGATAAAAACAATCATCACCCCCTTTTAAAAAAATTAATCCTCCATTATAATTTTGACTTTAATAAATAAGTTGAATTTCTTACCCCCCTTCTTGTTACATGTTTTTTTTTTTTTTTTACCACAAGTTCTACTTAGTCCTAGGTTTTAATTTCACTAGGTTGGGCGACATTTTAATTATGAAAAATTGTTTTTAAATCTTACTTATCACATCATTCATTTTAAGGCCGTTTAGGTCTTAAGGAGGCATAGTTTTCTAGGCACTAGTTTTATTCACTACCAGTTAAAATCGCGACGTGCCCTTCAGGACGCACTAGGTGCTCCAAGGATGCCACTCCTTATTCCTTGTGCGACGTGCCCTTCAAGACGTATTACGTGCTCCAAGGGTGTCACTCGCCTCTTGACTGAATTTGGTAGACGTCAAACCCCTGGAGTCAATACTTTGCCAAGTGATATTGTGGGAGACTAAGGGCCTTTAAGGAATATGGCCCTTGCCTTATTACATGCTCCTTAGAATCATCGTTAGCGACTGCCACAGTTTTCCCTCACGACATCGTGGGTCTTCTCGAACTAGGTAATCATTAACCTATAGTTCGAGCCATGGCAAGAGTGCTAGTAGGCTGTGGCAGGGCTGCTGCCACACATCTCCCTCAATGTCTTTGGTTGTCCTGCATGACCCCTCTACTCCACATGTGAGTCTGGTCGACAAGCTATCGTCAGCCTACATCCATCAACGAATCATGTCAACAATAATAGTCAATCATCATAACATCTAATCATATGTACATATGTCATATCAACAACATTCAAACCCCAATAGTCCACTCCCTGACTCGATCTGGAGTCTAAGGGGTTTCATCGATGCCTCTGCATACTCAATGTCCAAGTTCTGCACACTCAAGAGAACCCAGTCAATAACACCTGTCTATGTAAATACAACAAAATATCATATCATCATATCCACAATATCTCATAATCATAATCAAATTACCAATAGTGTAATAATCCGGATCACTTGCAAGAAAGTGTCCTCAAAGAATAAGTTCCCTCAGTGCGCGCAAGAGCAAGATGTTACAAAAATCTAGCAAATAGCCTAGTTGAAGACTTTCAACCAAGAAAATGCCAAAAAAACCAATATAATCCTCCTCCAAGAGTTCCACACCACTTAATTTCAGCCAATAAACCCTAATGGTGCGAAATTTCAGACCTCACTTGTGTGAGTGAAAAAATGATAAAAAAATACAAGGGCCAAATCCCTTATTTATACAATCAAAATGACCTTTAATTACAAAATTAGGTCAAAAAGGTCGACATGGCCAGTTTACATGAAAATTCCAATTTTACACAAATTTGTCATATAAAACCCTAATTTTATTTTTTTAGGGTGATGCCATGCCCCTCCTAGGGTGATGTTAGCCTCCTTGCTGGAACGTTAACCCTCTAAGTGAAACGTTGGGGCTCAAAACCCCTCTCAAACTGCCACACGTGCCAACCAAATCCATCCTCAAGATGGATACCTCAATTGGGTGACGTCAAGGCTCTGAATGATGATGTCAAGGGCCTTTAAGGGCCAACATCATGGTGGGAGGGAAAGACCCCCCTGGGTCCAGGCCTACCAACTTGTCGCTGGTGGAACGTCCTCCTCTCTCTTCAGTGCAAGCCTATGGTATATGTCTGCCCCTGGCTAGGGTTTCAACATCCATCTGGTGGGATTTTATCCCTATGGAGGTCCGAGCTAATCATCTCCCCATATGTACCTGTCCATCGGGCATGGTCTCGCAGCAACAACAAGTACACCCTCCATGGGCTCATAAGTCACAGGGATCATAGCAATGTCAATCACATCTAATAATCAAGTTAGCTAAACATGTGCATAAAACCCCCCTTTCCGAGACAAGTGCTCAAAAACGTTATGCTATTCTATAAGCCAGGTTTGGAGAGGGTTTCAGGACGTCCTATTGGGCTAATTATCCTTAGATGTGGGATGTTTCCAGGTGAAGTCCAATCTAGGTCATGTAAGTGTATGAGATGGTATGGGGATGTTTGGACAAGGGGTGCAGTGATGACAAGGACATGTAGGGCTTACCTGTGGGTGCCTCTGAAGAGTGTGAGCTGCACCTTGTCATGGATGCAATTGTTTCCTAGTCCATTCAATGCCTTTTTACTTTTTATCTTATTATTTTTTCTTTCAAGAGAATAGTTGGGGGACACTGCCCTGGCATGGTGATTAGTGGTGATAATGTTACCCACAAGCATTTCACGAAGATGAGAAGGTTGGCTCATGATGAGACCCCCTTTCTCTTGGACATGCTACCAAGAGCCACTACCCTGGCATGGTGACCATCTTAATGGTAGTGTCATATCGCTACATGCCCATGGACCTAATAGGTTGGCTCGTGATGAGACCCCCTATCCTCCAACCAGGTCTTGAGTTTATTTATTTTATGGGTCCCTCCTTTTTCTTACTAAGAAGACTTTTATTGCTTTCTCAGGGATCCTTGGGTGAAGCATCTGAAGGTTTTGATCTTTTGGATTTTATCTTTTTCCAGCTACTTTTTCCATTGGATGATGACATTTCATGAACCCACCCAGTGGAAACTCACTCCTAAGGGAACCAACTTGCTAGGGCACTTTGTCACAGGAACAATGTAACACTTGCTGCATTCGATATTACCTGAGTGGAAAACAACCATACCAGTAATCCAATTGTGAGACCTGGAAGGCTTAAAGTAGTGATGTAAGGAGGCCCAATGTTTCCATAAGAAGGAAAACAAAAAGGCTACCTCGGAGCAGGGGTTGCTTCATTGGTCATTCTAGAAACTGACGCCATAAATACAGATCCAACTCAAGGCCTGTAAGGGAAAACAAACAACAGACACTAAAAATCTAGTAAGCAAGCAAGCAAACAAAGCCTTGTCACAATGAACACACTAGTTGGTGATGAAATCCAATGTCCCAGGAACAATGTAAGAAGGGGTTGAGACAGAGCGGGTGGAAAAGTTACGTTGACAACCTGCTTAACAAACTTACACCTTGGTGCAAGATTTCACACAATAAACATGGATTTACCCTCCAAGGATCCCGAGTGTGTTTGGCCAACGTTGATTCCAGGTACAACGAAGACTTCCCCTTCACCATCACCTCGTGTATTACCCTAAAGAGAAGAGCCACTAAGGTTACCAAATACAACCATGATGCATGGGAAAACAATCAACAATTCGATACATGAGAAAGAGTAGGGTAACTGGGCCTGAAATCGACTTGAGACGACTCACACATGGTTGTTTTCTCAAGTGACCCTCAATAATACGCGTAACCACTACACCAATACCAACAAAGCAGGGTTAGTCAGTCTGCTAGTATCAATGCGACCTCATGATTGACCCTTGTGTGAGAAGGGATTCCTAGGACATAATGTAATAAGTGGATTTTGTACTCCCTAGCACAAGATTCAATGTTTGTTTACAACTTTGGAAAGTTATCTTTCACAACTATTCCAAAGCCCTACACCCTACGCTAATGTAGGTTTTCTACCAAAAAATATAAAAATGTCTAATCAATTTTTATAAGCGCTTTATTTTAAGGCTGTTGTTTACTCAAGAGGAAAATGGCGTGGACTAAATGATGTTTTGACCGACTCTAAACAATGCAAAGAAATGGGAATGCAAATATTTCACTTTGATGAAAGCTATATTACGAGAAGGAGAAAATGTTTATCATTTCCAGTTGCACAATGTCTCAAAATTTTATTAAACTCATCAATATCAAGATATTCAAGAAATGAGCCAAAGAGACTGTACACCAATACATGATTCTCCCCCCCCCCAAGAACATTTTTTAAGAATTCAAGACCAAAAAATGACAAAAACCATGCAACTTCGCTACTTCAAATGCAAAGATGCCCCTAATATAATGCAAAGCAAGATTTTTTTGTTTGTTTGTTTTGTTTTCAAAGATACACTAAAAGCAATAGCGAGCTTCTTCAAAACAAAAACAACCCAAACTAAATTTTTTCTTTTAAAACGAACTATTCAGAAAAAGAAGTGTTCTTTCACTAAACAATTCTAAAGAAAAACAATGCTTTGTAATTGAAAGACACACAAAGCAAGAGTTCAACTATTTCAAAAGAACACAAGATAAAACAAATCAAATAAGACTAAAATAATATTCAAAGGCTGTCAAGCAGACTGTAATCAGACTATAATCAAACCCAAAAATTTACCCCCAAACCATATTTAAGATCTAGGTAAGAAAAACCATCAAAAAATATTTTTTCACACAATCGTCGCAGCCTATTAGACTAATACAATGCGATGATCTTGGATCGACACATGCCAGAGAAAAGTACAGTGCGATGATGTCGCACTGTGTCTAAAGGCAGGGTGCGTCGAACACTAAAAATATGGAAAAATTAAAAAACAATGAGAGTTTTTCAATGAATTCAACAGTCAGTGAGTTAGACTGGATCTCCCAGTGACTTAGAATCATAAACTCAAGCAGAAAAACAAGGAAACAAGACTACTAGGAAAACAATATGTTCCTCAGTATGGTCTCCAATTTTGTTATTGGACAAATTGGTAAGTGGAGGCACAAATAGATCTTCCCTAACTTCAACAAGAAATTAGAACAAAATAAGATAGAATATAAAACGTTCCCTAAGTTTTAATTATCAAGCATACTAACTAACAAGAGATAAGTGACATAACTTTTAAATGTCATTTGTCCTCGCTAGTGTCATCCTCGCTCTGTTCCAAGGCTTATGTGATGCTTAATCTGTAAAAATACATAAGCCAATGAAGTGAAAGCAACAATGTATACTCAACAAAACCTATGTATGTGATCAGGGAGTCATACAATAAAATAAGACTAATTTTATGGGAAAGAAATATATCATTGTATTAGAAATATGAAAAGGAGAATACAACCGATGCCTTGATGTTGTAAGGTCCCTTCCAACAGTTCCTTGCTTCCCACACAGTTCTGCTCCATGAATTCTGAGATTGTAGATTTGAAAGTCACTCACAATATCAACTTGGAAAAGTAAAACTCAAATCCAACATACAAGCTCCAAAAACTCCAAGCTACAAAACTCAAGAACTATCCATTCCAAAAACTATTTAACCATTCCAAAGCTAGATTTCCCATGAAAACTCTTCTCCTTTTATAAGCTAAAAATGATAAGATGATCCCACTAGAACAATGATGCGAGTCAGATCCAAACCGAGCAGAGGCCACTTCACCCTCGAAGCTTCCATTCTAGAAACATCGAGAAGATTCTCTTTTTCTTCGTAAAAAATATCGTCGCACCCTTAATACTGAGCAAAGTGTGACAATTTCACAGGCCACTATGGTGCAACCTGCATCAATCCTAAATCTTCACACCCTTAACATTGAACAAGGTGCGACGATCCCTTTTTATAAGGTTTTTTCAAAGGAAAAGATAATTTTCATCTTTTTGGGAAAATGTGTTTTCATTCTTCTTCAGGGATTCATGCCATTGATCCTTCTAAAGAAAAAGGATAGGTGTACATCATTAACAATCATAGGGGTGATGAAAATAATGTGTAACACCCATAGATAATTTATCCCAACCCCAAATCTACTAAAAATCAAAATAAACCGATTTGCTTGATAGTATAAGGCATGGGATGCATTGAAAGAGGAAATAATAGGATTCAATTGGAAAACCTGAAAATTTCTAAACCATTCCAGGAAGACTGTTGACATTTAAAGAGAAAGGAAACCTACACTTTCAACACACAAAAGCACTGAGATTCTGGAAACTCCAAACTGCCACTGCTCCAGGATGACCAAACTAGACCCTCTGAAGCCGAGGAACACTCGTCGCCACTAGATAGAGACTGTCAAATCTCATCGCCATCGATAGAATGATCCCACATTTCAATGCATTCCCACACATATTGCATTCATTGATCCCTTGAGCTGGCCAACATTTCAAGCCACATGTGTTAAATGACTCATGTCATATCCTCCCTTACATGTACTATCCATGCTTGGTATTGGTAGTGGTGAAAAAGTGGCAACCTCCATGGCTAGGGGATGAGGTTAAATGATACCACCCCATTTTAACCAAATTTCCAATGTTCACATGAGAGGCAATTTTGGTCCAATGGTCCACTAAACTATCAAGCTCTCACTTTATATGATAGAAGGAAATTACCCTTAGGCGAGAGACCATGTTTATAATCCTTGAGAGTAAAGATCTTAGAGCACTGCTTCCCATGTCAACATGACAAACGATGGATTTTATTATCAACACCAAATCGCCCATCACTACAATATCGTTAATTCATATCTCCTTTGTGAGACACAAACCCAACCACAACGAGTAGGCCTTGTCAAGGTTGTTAGAGACATTTCCTATCCCCAAAGCTTAATGTGTCAAATGTTTTCCTCCAAGATCATAGATATCCCCCCCCACTCATGTCGCCCCTCAAAGAATAGATTTTTTTTCCAGGTTACTGGAAAACCCCAATATTTGCCTTCATTTCGAGTATGAGCTCAACATGTCACTTGTGGGAATTAAAACCGAGTGGACATGATAACAATCATTCCTCCCAACTACCCAAGCTAAATCCAATTCATTGCATTCTTTCATTTAACTAGATCATTACTTTAATAATTTTGTTTAAAGAAAACTAGTACACACATTTTTTAATGAGCTAATAAATCTCTTATCTTGGTGAGCACTTGCTAGAGAGATCTTATATTTTCTCTTCAGTGCATTGAGGATAAATTATTTACAATGTTAACTGGATGATATTGGTTGGCCCCTCTCATGAATATGG